>VWZO01002089.1:96831-121977 GCA_013396975.1 Bucco capensis
CAAAACCCCTACGCCCCCCCCCCCCCCCCCCCCAAAAAACCAAACACACCCATCTGGGAGGGAGATGACTGAGAAGGAGGTGATGAAAGATGGATATGACCCTCCTGTTCCTGTGTACCCCACAACACTCTAATATATATATGCACAATTCTTGATATTGTAAGGGTTGGAGAAAAAAAGACAAACTGAGTCTTTACTCACTGAGTAAATATTGTGAGTCAAATTAAGTTATCTAGTGGTTTAAGGATGTGTGGGTCCCAGCTCTGTATGGAAGTTTACAGAAAGCCAGTCCGGAATGGAAGTCACCATCTTGTTCTAGAATTAAAGAACTGGGAATGCCTAGTTTGTGCTCCTACAGCTCTACAATGTTTACCTTAGATTTAAAGAAATGTGGGGAATAGATCCAAAGCCCATTGCAACCAGGAAAAAGTTTTGCTCTAACAACTCACTCTCCAAGCACTTGTGCTTGTGCTCATTGGAATGCTCCTGGAGGTGACACAGCTGGGCAGAACAACTAATCCCATGTAAAAGAGGATTTTTCTCCCAGGTTAATAAACTGGATCAGCTGAGGGAAAAATCTGAGCTTCATGCTGCAGGAAATGAGGAAGGACACAAAAGCCTGGGAGGGACCAAGGCAAGGAGGGGAGAGACAAGAGATAACATTTGCTGGAGAAAAAGAAACAAACTAACAAGAAAAGAGAGAGAGAGAGAAGGGACCCTAACCCAGAGAACTCAGACCTTCTGAGTCTGTGCCTGGATCCCAATAGTTGTCTAAAAGCTAAACTTTTTAGTCCAGAAGAGAGGACTGAGTGATTCATTTAGGCACTGACTGAAGTCTCCCAAGATTACAGGCAACCACCCTATATGTATGTATGTATGGCTAGGCTTCGCGAACGAAGATCCAGGGAGGGCTCCACCCACGCTCCTCATCAGCGCCTTTTACAAATGCTCTAATAAAAAGAGGATAGCAGATAGCACCCTCGAGCCTGTGCAATGGATTTTTTTTAGGTGAGACACAGCATGGGCAGAGCTGGACCCACCCTTTAGTCCTAAGGTTCATCTGCCAGGGCCTAGCAAGCTTGGATGCTGGCAGCGAAGTCCTTAGGATGGAAGTTTTATTAGAGCGTCCTTCTCTTAGATGGAAGGCCTTACAGGGCTAAACGAGCTCCATCTGCCCGGGTTTGGAATCAGAGTTGTCCTTCTCCTAGGATGACTGCCAGAAGGCTAATGAACACATCCTACCCATACAAGGATTATAGGAGCATGGGTATCACTCCCCACACTTTACTGTGGGCAATGAGTTTAATGCACCCTCTGCTGTCGGCACAGTTATCGCACCAGGGGCCACAGAAGACCCCAGGTGATTTTCAGACTATGCCTAACCACCCTATATAAATCCTGTTACAAACTGATCAAGGGCTGGTTTTAACTATATACTCAACTGTTCCAAACAACAGACTGTCCCCATCCTCCTGACAATTTCTAATTTGATTTTGCAACTACTGTAGCAAAACAGTAGTGGAGTATGAGTCCATTGTTTTGTGTTGTTAGCTTTCTTACAGTCTTCCTGTGAGTTGACTCAGAATTTACCTTTCAAAATAATCTACCTTTTTGGATGACTGTTTGATAGCATGGCAAAAATTTTTCTTCTTGTTTATTTTTTTAGTTTAAGTCACTAACTTCAGCTGTTTTCACAGGGCGCACATTTCCAACACATCCATACTTCTCAGCACAGCTGGGAGCTGGGCAGCTGTCACTCTACAATATTTTGAAGGCCTATTCCCTTCTGGACCAGGAAGTAGGATATTGCCAAGGCCTTAGTTTTGTAGCAGGAGTTTTACTTCTTCATATGAGTGAAGAAGATGCTTTTAAAATGCTGAAGTTTCTCATGTTTGACATGGGCCTGAGAAAACAGTATCGTCCTGACATGACAATTTTACAGGTATGATTTCAGTTTTTCTAATGGAAGAATGCTAATGTTAAATCATAGTAATAAAAATTAAGTCATAATAGTCATAATGATAGCATTGCCAAAATCTGGACTTGAACCTAAGTTCAGTTCTCAGACATGGGGAGGGATAATCTGACAAAAGAATACATCATCTTAAATGCATTAGTTCCAAATAAAAAGACTACCAGAGAAACTATGAAAACTGTAAGTAGAAAGAATTGTCTTACGTATTGTATTATGTATTATTGTATGAGGTTCAAATGACCATTCAAAAGAGCCCGTTATAGGCTCACAGGTGACCCATCCTGGGTCTTTTAGGTAGCTTCTGAGTATTTCTTTTCTTCTCATAATTCTCTCCAAACATCAGCTGACAAATATCTTTCATTGTCTAATAAGAGTGTGAAGCGTGGAATCTGCTTCTCTAAGTGTTAAAACATGTTTATCTTCAGTCTCTTTGTTCTTATTTTACACAGATCCAGATGTATCAACTATCTCGACTTCTTCATGACTACCATCGAGATCTCTATAACCACCTAGAGGAACATGAGATTGGCCCCAGCCTCTATGCCGCTCCTTGGTTTCTCACTATGTTTGCCTCCCAGTTTCCCCTTGGATTTGTAGCAAGAGTGTTTGGTAGTTGTTCATAAAATTTTTGTCTCTTCTTTTTAAAGTCTTATGTTAGGAATAGCATTATTATCCAACCTGTTTCAGACACCCATGAGAAGTATTTTATTTACTATTGATGAACAGAAGAAAAAACAGCAGAGTCATCTTATGAACATGTATTTACAGTAAAATGGAGAGAGGAGGAAAGCATATGACAGTTCCAAACTGTTATGTCTTTCCAGCCTCATTGTTAGCTTTTCCCATACTGTAACCAGAGGATGTAAAATCTGATGCCATGAAGGCATGGTGTTATGAAAATAGCACTTCAACACCAGCAATTAGTTTCAAGCTAAAAAGAGATGTGGCAAAGGTGTCATCCATTTACTCCATTATCATAGTCTCTCACATCGTCAGTGAAAAATTACTTTGAGGATTATGTTTTTAAAACAAACACAGAGGTGGCTCTTGCAGTTTAATAATGGATTTATTCTGCAGAAACATGGCTTTTAAACTAGTGTTTCTTATCCTTACAATTTTGGCATGACTGATAATCCCACTGTCCAAAAATGTTTGGAAGTATATGGAGTTTAGGCTCTAAAGTCACTAGTGTTACCTATTTTTAGAATCTATAAAAGTAAATTTGTCTTTTTAAATTAAATTCTATTTAAGAATTTACCTTGATGCTATCTTACAGATGTATATTTTATAGATTGTTTCGTATTTGAGCAGGTGTTTTATTTTCTTTTCAGTTATTTGGTTTTCAGTTTCATTATGTGGTACTGGATCATCCATAATGAGCAAGGTGGATTTGAGTATCCTCCTGGTACCTCTCTTTTGATGAGAAGCTATTTCCTTGTTTCTAGTCTATTTTTAGATTGTTTTCCTTAGTCACAGTTGAGAGTTGTCATAGTCATGGCTAGGCTTCGCGAACGAAGATCCAGGGAGGGCTCCACCCACGCTCCTCATCAGTGCCTTTTCCAAGCGTGCTGATAAAAAGAGGATAGCAGATAGCACCCTCGAGCCTGTGCAATGGATTTTTTTTTTAGGTGAGACACAGCATGCGCAGAGCTGGACCCACCCACCCTTTAGTCCTAAGGTTCATCTGCCAGGCCCTAGCAAGCTTGGACACTGGCAGCGAGGTCCTTAGGATGGAGGTTTAACCTCTTAGATGGAAGGCCTTACAGGGCTAAACGAGCTCCTTCTGCCCGGGTTTGGAATCAGAGTTGTCCTTCTCCTAGGATGACTGCCAGAAGGCTAATGAGCTCATCATACCCATTAAGAGTTGTAATGAAACAGTATTAGGGTATCAACACTGACACTTTCCTGACTTTAAACATTATCTACCATAATAACAAAAAATGAATATAGATTCCAAGTACGCCAAAAGTAGCATTAGAAGAAAACACGGTGAAAAAAGTGGTGCATAGCCAAGAGGAGCTACATATCCTGTGATTAGCATCTTAACTCCAGGGAAAACAGCTTTTCTTTTTTTCCTGGAACAGTTCAGAGTAGGCTAACATATATAGACAAGTATCTATCTGACAGTGATAATCTGCAGGAATTAAATGAAGTGCTGTGTGCAAGTGTCATATGCTGAGTTTATAATCGGTTAATCTTTCAATTATTCTTAATCATTCATAGTATTGTACATGATGAAAAGAGTCTTTGAATTGGACAATTCAACTGTGGTGAAGGTATAAAAGTGCCTGGTGTATTGAGTGTATTTGGATTTCTGCCTTAATACACAGATTAGTATTTTATCTGTCATTGGAGAATTGTAGGGCTTTAGAAAACAAAGATTTTATATTAACATGGAAGGCATAGCTACATGAACTTCACAGGGCCGATTTTAGGTCAGGAACAGAAAAGCATGTATGACTGAAACTGTCATCTCTTAAGAATCTCTCATGATTTTAGAAAGTCCAGCGTGACCAACACTCACAGTTTTTAATTTGTCAAAGTATTTAGGAACTTTCTTGAAACAGTGTTTACTGGAACTATGTAAGTCAAGAACATTGGACATTCTTTTTACATTGGAAAGTAAAATCTCATCTTCACTCATGCTAAAGGCTTTGAAACACAACTATAAACCTGAGAAAGGCTAGAGTTACCACTTTGCTAGTGGCTGTTGTTAGCAGCATGGCAAGTTAGGATCTAATCATTTCTGACCCATGTGTTCACACCCTTTTGCAGAACATATGCACGTTTTCATTGCTCACTTATTAGAACCCTTGGGATGAAAGAATGTTGGCTTTTAATGTTGAAGTAACTCATCTATAAGTTACCAAGCCTGTAAGATTGCACTGCCTTTTTCTAATATGGTGTCTCTGAACCCTTGATATTTGAAGCCCCATTGCTATTTAATAACATAGTTGTTACAGACCACTTCCTTTAGATTTCCATAGAGTATACTTTTTGCAAGCATCCTACAAGCAATATGTAAATGAAGTGGGCTAGAAAGAGGTTAACCTAAAGACTGTTTTATGAGTCAAATGCAAAACACATTCTAACTTTTTAATTATTGTCCAAACTTTCAATGCTTCTCCTGAGCAAGATCTAATGAGAGTATAGTGTTAACAAAGATGTGTTCTTTAATACTCCTTTTTACTTATTAATGGAGGAGACTTGGTAGAATAGTTTTCATTTTGTTTCAAGACTGTAGATAAAATTGGATTTTTTTAATTCTGTAGGCTACCAGTCATACTGACATTAGTTTGGTTACCTTCACTGTACTGTTGTTGGCTGGCAGCCCACTTAATGGGAAGTGTGGGGAGTGGATAACAAACAGGTCTTTGTTAAATACTTGCTGTTCTAAATGAGAGGGATTTCAGCTGTATATTACCAGCCAAGCTCATACAGACATTCATTAATGATTTGTAGGTCACCTTGAGTTAATCTATGTGTCTTTATGGGACAGGTGCTGAATCATAAATATGCTTTATTTTCAGCTTTTTTTTCCACTCTGTGTTTCCTAGCTGTTCTTCAGCATTCCCTGTCCTAATACAGAGCTTTCCCTATGAAGCATTTTCCCATAGTTTTTTATTTCAGTAAAGAACTGAGGCAGATCCCTGCTCTGTTACCACTTTTCAGTCATTCCTACCTTTGGACTTCACATTGAATCAGAGTTGAAGAATGTTACACAAATTTTAGGACAAATGTCAGCAAAGCACAAGATTCATGGTTGCTTATTACTTGTGCTTGTCTTTCTCAGAGAGAAAGAGAAGTGAAATGAGTTGTGGCTTCAACATTACAGGTGAAAGAGTGCAAGGAGTGATTTCATTCTGATACAAATTTGTAAAGAGAGGTTGCTTTTACTAATAAAGGCAGTTAACCATGTGTTCTTTAATGCATCAGAGATGCTTGTGGTTTTGCTAGTAGTTGTTTCCCTTACTGTGTAGTGGTTTTATTTTGGTTTCTCTCTCTCTGTCTTTATTCTTCTTTCTTATTTTTCTTTTTTATCATAAAGACATTCTATTTATTTGGTGTCATTGTGCTACTTTGTAAGTGATTGTGACTTCATTCACAGCTTTGAATACAAAGAAGGGAAAGAACAAGAGAGAAGTCCTTTAAAAATATATTTAGGAAATATGAAATAAAACCGTAGTATAGTTTCTTCCTTTTCCAATTCTATCAGTATTGTTTCATATGTTATAAGCTTTTCCCTGTAGCAAGTCCCTTGATAAAACCAGTAGTAGCTCCTGAGTTACAGTAGCAAGAAAGTCAAATGCAGGGCAACACTGTTTATACTGTGCCCAGATGTGTTTGTGAAGATGGGTTTCTTGTCTGATGTTTTCATTGCAATCTTCTATTTCTTTCCTCTATGAAGACATAGGCAATTTGTAAAGGAAAAGAAAAGAAAGGAAGTTGCACTGGAAGGTCACAATATACTGTGGTTTCAGAGTGCTTGAATGTCTGCCAAGTGCTGTCATTGCAAGGCCACCTGCAGTATTAATGCCTAAGCTCTATTACTAGGATTTCAGGGTACTTATTAATGTAGTTATTAGAATATTAACGTAAATGGTTGAGACACATACTAAAAATAAGCACATGCACATGAAACTTGAGGCTTATGGAAAGCATGCATTTAGCCTCATGTGCTCAGTGTTGTATTAACTGAGATTTTGTAGCTCTCTCTACCAGAGAAGAAAAGATCAGATCTTTGGTTGTGTCTGTAGGTGTAGTTTTTTCTGTTACATTAGGATTTTTAAGTGGCATTGGTATAAAAATTCTATTTAAATACAGATTCCTATGAACATCTCAAAGGAAAAAAAGCCCACAAAACTATTATATGCATAAAAAGTGGCAACACTGACAAACTTGACTACCTGATTTATTGTATGCTTGTTTAAATTTGAATTGTATTTTTTTGATGAAAACTCACTAAACAAATTAGTAATTGATTGTGTTAGTTGAATGTGCTATTCACAGTAATAATCTTGATCCTACAAAGCTTTTCAAAAGCCTGTCTGGCACAGCACATGTAGCCTCCAGATTGTTCCTGTGAGTAGTTGTTGTCCTTGGACATTTTACTGGTCTGATATTCTTGTCAAAAATAGGTGCTTGCTTGATGTACTATGTTTTTTCCTTTTTTTTTTTTTCCACAGATATGCTCTTTCTTCAGGGATCAGAGGCTATATTTAAAGTGGCTTTAAGCCTTTTGGGAAGCCACAAGCCCTTGATTCTGCAGCATGAGAACCTAGAAACTATTGTTGATTTTATTAAAAGCACTCTTCCTAACTTGGGTTTGGTACAGATGGAGAAGACCATTAGTCAGGTATGAAATAATCTGAACATTCAAGTAATAAATATGTAAAGAAATGCTCTTTTTAACAAGTTCTTGACAGAAAAACCTCAACAGTGTATTGTGTTACTTCAAGCTGAGGATTCTGTTATTGTAGTTGTGAAGATGTTGAAAACTTTTGGAAGCATGTAACTTATATAGCATCTCTGTATTCATACAGCTGCATGTTGGTTATGGTCACTTTATGAAACCTTTAATGAAAATGAGTTTACTTTCATTTTTTTGAGGGTGCCTAACTTTATTACTGGCAGCAGTATTGCAGCCCATACGCAGTGTATTCAACAAAAAAAGCAGCAAGGTAGGCTAAAAGCCATATGAGTTTTCCTGTCTCCAGAGATTCTTGCTCTCCAATTCTCATTTCAGAAACACAAATTGACTTACGAGAGCCTGATAAATGCTGACCTTACTTCATGAAATTAGAAGTATCCCTATGTTGACTTTGTGTGTACTGGCTTTTATGGTGCTGGGTCAGTATGTTACAATAGTGCTTTTGTATTTCTGCCAGGAGGATATGGGGCAGTCTCTTGCAGTGAGGAGGGACTCTGGACAGCAGAAACAGGGAATCTCTGGTACACTTTTTCTGAACAGCAGACAAGGAAAATGATGCAATATTGCTCAGCTAGCAGAATGCTTCAGATAACTATGGAATTTGAAAACAATCACAAATTACTGCAGTTAAAGCTTGCCTGTTTAGAAACCCAAACTGTTACACTTGACATCTTGTTTGGAGCAGGCAAATAGAAGACAGGTTTTAGTCTGGTTTTCTGAAAGCCTTTTGTGAACTAGAACATGAGGGGTGTACTGTTCAGAACTGCAAGTGCCTGCCCTGCCACTCACCAAGGGCTGCAAAGCCTGTGGCTTGATAAAGCGAGCAGGCAGCAGTGCAGTACACTGCAGAATGTTTGCAAGTGGCTCACTTATGATTCCTGACAGCAGAGCATCCAGGGGACATGCACTTAAATTATCATCAGAAAAATTTCTTGTGGTGTGTGAAGGGAAGGAAAGCAAGCAATTTCTAGAAGGCAAAGGGGATCCTCCATTATCTGCCAGACTGAAAGCCTGGAGTGCACAGCTCCGCAGAGACTTGCAGTGCTTAGGTGACCTGCAGAAAACCATTGGGTTTAAGCAGGAGGAGGGAGAGACACTCTGTTTAGGTGGCTCTGACTGCTCTAAATTTAGAGTGGGCAGGTAGAAGTGAGTTGAAGGGAGAGCGATTCCTCTGCTTTCATCAGGTCTGCCTTTGAAGAAAGCAGCTGTTTATCCAGCCCTGCAGTCCATACATAGCTCCCAGGCTAATCCCCACCCTCCTCACGCCTTCTGCAGCATGGTGTTTGGTTTGCATGCTCTAACTTGCCTTTGGGTAGTTAGTTTTCAAGACAAGCTTTTGATTTTCATCATGTTTACCTCCTTTCAGTTTTTAGTACTCTGGGTATGACAGCAGGGATTTCCCTCCCTTCTCAAGAGCACAGAGTCTAAAAGTGGCAGAGGTCATGAGAGGAACTAGCATTCTGCTCTGCTGAATTACACTGTTTGTTTTATTGAAATTTCGTGTGTTCTCCAGAGATGCTCAGATCTACAGAAAATAGAAGTTCCATATAATTATCCAAACTCTGTATAGCCTTCTTTACTTAGATGCTCAGTATGTGTATTTCTGCTGCTATACAACTATGAGAGAATTTTTTATAGCATGGGTAACAGGTGTAAGAAATTTCATAAACCCATGTTTTCTTTAACTACATCCAACCATTAAAAGTTTTATAGACATAGCAGATAAACCAAATAGGAAATAATTCTTATTATTTTAACAGGTGTTTAAGATGGGATTTGATAGGTGACTCATTTCCAAAAGGAATAAAGTACAAAAGGTTTAAAAATAAATAAGCCTTGAACTTCTATTCTTGGGCCATTTTGCAGATGCATTTTTAAACTGACTTTTGTTTCTGCTATGTTCTGTGACTGGCACACTTGTCCTTTAATTTACCACCTTCTTCACTGCTTTCAGAGCAGAGAACTACCTCAGGGATATTAGAGTCATATTTCCTGAATAATTTGAAGGCAGATGTTTGCCAAAACCTAGAAAAAGGAAAATACAATAGAAGGTTGTTTGCCTTTGAGTCATTCTGTGAACCTCAATTTATGTATCTGCTTTTAAAATAAAAGATTTTGTATTCATGTATAAGACTGAGCACTCATTTCAGTGATTCATAATTAACAGTGGTAGAAATCTGCTTTGCAATTACATAATGGTTCCATTAAGCTTATTAGTGTAAGGGTAGATCATTTTCTTTCAGTGTCTAGGATTACTGTAGAATCATAAATAAACCTAGCAATGTTCACTGTTTTTCATTTAAAGCTTTCATTTTTCTTAGCCTTTCACTTGTATATGTGTAACATGAGCTTAGACCACACTTTTTTAGAGTAACATCTAATTCCAAATATGTCTAGGAGGGTTTATGCCAGACTGAGATGTGTTAAATTTGAAATCTAAACAGAGGAATCCTCTACAAAGTCTACACTTCTTGAAAACTTTTGCATAAGTGATTTTGTGGAAGTCAGGCAGCAAATCAATGGCAAAGTAGATCCAGTGATAATGTATTGCATTCTACTGCCTCAATCTTACCATTGCCAGAATAGGAGATATCAATGCCAAAAGTTAAGTTCTTTTTTTTATATGTAGTGATTAGATATCTAAGTCTAGATCCATAGATTTTAAAGCATTGAATGAGCTATGTTTTTCATCTGCACAGCACTCAATAATACTTTTATATACAACAGGTGTGTGAAATGGATATTGCCAAGCAGTTGCAAGCTTATGAAGTTGAATACCATGTGCTTCAGGATGAGCTTATAGATTCATCTTTAAATGACAATCAGAGACTGGATAAATTAGAAAAGGCAAACAGTAGCTTGCGCAAACAAAACTTTGATCTCCTGGAAGAGCTGCAGGTACCATGTATAGTTCATATTTAATGAACATTCTAACTTATCCACCTTTTCAGAAGAGGCTGTCCTACATCAAGGCACAGGAGAGATTGGCATTTCGTCTAGTGACTTAAAAGAATAGCCACTTGTAATTTTTAGTCTAACCTTTAAAGTTTAAATGCAGAAGAAACTTTGAGGGGGGTTGGATAGAGCATGTGCTCGCAATTAGTGAAAAGTTGATTCATCACGCTGTCTCTTCTCTTGTAATTAAAATCATAGCTGTAGAAGATTGCTAAAAATACACAAAGTGCTTTTGCAACTTCATTTTTATGTTTTCAGTCACTGCTTTATTAGGGCAGGGATACTAGTCTATCACAAATAGGAGAGCTAATGCCAGTGTCACAAATTAGAGATACATCAGATATGGAATACATTGTCTCTAAAGATTATTCTTTCTTACACGATTTTTTTTTAAACTATTACCAAAATTTTTTAGACAGTATGTGAAATAATGTTTTCTAATATGTGCTTGGTGCCTGTTCAGTCTGCAACTTTTTTAGTACACCTGGTCTCTGTAGGGGTTGTTCTTTGCTTAACTGTTCAACAGGACTTTTTTTATAAAGTTTTTGACCTTGCATTTATTTTGGTGAAGAAAGGGACCTCAAGGTAAGAAGCAGACATTTCAAGTCTCTTGATTATTGTTAAAAACATAGACTTTGTAATGTAATATGAACAGGAAGGAGTTCAGGTTTTCTCAGCCATTGGTCCTATATCATAACTAAAGCTAGTCATCCATGCAGACTTAGATTGCCTCTCCTAACAAAATTTGCTTAAACTGTAAATTCTGATTCTGTGAGGTCTGAACCTGTTTCAGGTTCTAAGTGAGCCTTAGAGAAGTCAGAAGAGATACTCCTCTGCAAGATATTTCCATGAAGCTTCAGGCACATGGGCAAGGAAATTGTTGAATGTAGCATGGGGGAGAGGGATTTCTGGGATGAGATCAAAGACTTGATGTACTATAGAGACCTGCATCAGAGGATCTTCTGCCCCTAAAGACTTTGCATCCCTTAGCAGTTTTTACAAAGCTCATCTCCATCTGAGTGCTGGCAAGTCAGCATCTAACATCTCATAGTGAGGAACTCAGCTGTTTGTAGTGTTGGAGCAACCATTTTGTCTTTGCGGTGAGCTTCATTAGCCTTTGTTTTCTATGGTGAATGGTGACCCATTGCTGATGGGAGGAAAATGCATCACCAAACAGTGTGGGCCATGGTTTGACAATATTTTGATCCACCTATCATCATTCAGTGAAGGGCAGTGACCTCATCAGAAAGACAAATACTTCCCTGAAAGCCAAGACCATCCAGTGTTCTCCAAATGTTAATTGGTGCTGAAACTTACGAGCAGATCACTGCTTTTGTGGAAGTACCTCAGCTACAGGTCTTACCTGTTGAGTTTGAATGATCTCTAGTACACTGTTTTCCCATGAAGTAGAATGCCCACATATGCAGCCGTTTCAAAGAGAATTTTTGGAATTTTTCAACATGTGTTGTTTATTTGCATATTGCTCTAGATACCTTCCTCCTGCTTTGTCTCTAAATTTAGCATTTGTTGGGCTCTAATGAGATGCAGTGAGAATGCAGCTAACAGACTAGGTTGTCTTTGCTTTGCAAAGCACGTGAATTCAAGATATATGGGTGTCCAAAAATGTTTCCCAACTGACACATACAGAGGTTTATCTTAACCTGCAGTTAAGATAACTTTAAACCTAAGTTTAACAGCAAACTAATCAAAACAATCAATTTGAGAGAGGGAAGTTTCTTGTTAAGCAAAACCATAGTTATAGTCTAAAGTACACAGATCTAATAACATTCATACTTGCATTTACCTTTGCAATGTTTCGTAACTTGGAAAGTATTTTATATGTATTCATGTATCTTAAAAGATAATTTAAAGTTGGTTTCAGTTATGAATGAATTTCCTTCATTTTTCTTCTGCTGCTTTTTTCTTCTTCCTTTGAAAGCTGGCTAATGGAAGGATCCAAAACCTCGAAGCCACAGTAGATATTTTGTTGGCCAATGAAGGCAAATTGAAGCAGTCCATTCTCACTCTTGAGCAGGAGCGAGCAGCTTTGCTGAAAGCCATGGAAGAGATGCAGAAAAAGATTGGTGGTACAGATAGGAAGCCTCTACTTACTAAACAAGAACACATGGATGCTGACTGATGTTCACAGCTGTAATGGAGCCAAGAAGCTGAGCAAGAAACAAAGGGAAGAACTGAGTCTTTTTGTCATGATCCAATGGGATTTGACATTGTCATCTTCACTGTACATGCCTTACTGTAGCAAAGCAATATAAAGGCATGGTGATTTCCCATAGTTTCTTGGGGAGAAGGCTCTTTCTTCATAGTACGTAGAAATACTATGAACAGTAGTAAGATGCCACATAATAATAAACACAAAAAACTTAATAGTGCATGCAGTCATACCCAATACACTGTAAAGATGTCATGGATACTTCTGTAAGTGCTTCTAAACCCTAAGTGCTTTGTGTTCATCACATATTTTGTTTGTGTGTAGATCACCACCATGTTAAATAGCACATCCTTTAGAAGATCCTTTGAAGAAATATGGCAGTGTAAAACCTTTGAATGGATGGTTGCCCCATTGCAGCTGTGTGGTAATAACATTTACAGAGAGTTTTGTGGTTGGACTTGAGATATTTTTAGCAGTGTAATTCCCCTACAGCTTGACTGGGTTCTGTTCATTATGTTGTTTATGCCTCAGAAAACTGCTTCCTGATGCTTGAAGGTGTCAGTCCAGTGGGCTCCAGAGAGCTGGACTTCATTGTATGTAACTATGCATAATTGGGGGGTTGCCATCTGTTTTTATAAGTACCCTGGTTTGAGCATCTTTTGTTTAACAACCATTCATTTACCGTATTGTTAGTTGACATTATCTGATAAACACTGTATATAGTAACTGCATTGTGCTTAACAAAATACACTGACATTGCTTTGGTGAAGCCTGTGACTTTTGCAATATCATCCAAGGATCTGTATTCAGACTTTTCAAGTTTCATCTTATTTATGATTTGCTGTGTGATGCGAGGCATCCTTTTGCTGGGAAACTAATGCCCACAGTCATGTTTTGCTCCATTTATTTGGTACTCTGTGCCCACCCATCCTCTGGGAAATGTTATTCTTTAAGACTTTTTTTGAAGTAGTGGAGGCATTTCTAGAGTTTCATGTTGTGCCAGATATGATTAAACTCTTCTATAAAGGGTTACAGCAGTTTGAGTTAGGACACAGTTCATTTTAAAATGCATCTTTCAAGTAAGATTACATGTTAAAAAGAAAAATCATTCTTACTTTCCTTACTACAATGACAGCAGTTTTCAGGCCAGTTGAAGCACCACTGCTACAAGTGCAATAATATCCATGGATATCCAGTTATTTGGGTGTGCTTCAGAATTAGGAATAGTACTGCAGTTTTGTTCAGTCTCAAGAAGAGAGTTAATAAATATTGGTGTTTTGTTATGGTGGAGATTCATCCAGGAGATGTTTTATTTTTCTTAAACTGATGCATTTGTTTTTTAAATTTCAAAGCACAGTTTTTTTCCTCTGGCAATGTAGAAAAGGTTTTGTTTTGCTTTTTCCTTTTCTCATGCAAATCCCCCTTACACATTGTGGTTGTCCTTTAATAGGAGCACTGTAACATGCATCTACTGTGCAGAACAAATACCTCCCTCTACATAGGTCAGAAATAAAAAGAGAATTTACTCTTCAGTTTCTAGAAGCTTCGTTTGACTGTCATATCTTAAATATGTCTGGTTCTTGCAAATCCACCCTTCATTCACTTAGTATTGAAATTCCAGATAAATCAGTTATTACTAATCTATTTATCTCTTGGGCTTGTTTTTTGAATTTGGAAATCCATATTGAAGCTCATGCTTCATGTTTAAAATCTTACCATAATGGACCTCATACTGTTAGAGCAGTCTGTAATGTTGCATTTTTACAGCATAGTGCCATAATTCATACACTGACTTTTTAACAAGAGCAATAAAAATAATAATATTCTCTGCCTACATCGATGTTTGTATATTATTTGAAACTTAAAAACAAACCCATAATTGGTGTGGTCTCAGTTCAGAACCATGTAAGATGAGACTTCCCCTGAAAGTACAGAACCATCTCTAGTGGTTATTAATGAAAACTCTTAGTCCTTAGACTCTTCCAAACATGCTAAGGATCCAGATGTGATCTTAGTACCCGTATTTGCATATGTTGACTACAGTGAAGTATGTTCCATATGATTTCAGGGATGCATTCCTTTTTGTGATGTTTTGCTTCTCTGCAAGTGTAAGTGGCGGCCTAGTTCTAGACCAAAGCGTTTTATTGACAATAATTCCAGAAGTAAGTACAATTAGATAAGAATTGAAGTCACTGTTCTCAGAATGCACAAAGGTGATAAATAGGTAAGAAGCAACTATTTGCTTTTGTGACTATATAGATGTAACTGTTTCATTATACCAGGGAGTGGAATTTTCTGTGGGTACAAATGAAATTTCTATTTGTACATAGGCAAATTAATATGACTTTGTTAAATATATAAATGCCTGGCAAAGTGATGGATCATGCCATCCACTGGTCTGGGATCTGAATATGAATTGAATCGTTGATTGAAGTCTTTCTTCTGCTTACAGGGAAGCAGATATATGGTATGCTGCTTTAGTATATCCTGTGCTGTTTTTTGTCACCAGGCCTCTCCGAATCAAGGGGCCGAAGTAGCAGAGTGTGGAAGGAGGTGGTATCGCTTACCAGTTCCCAACTGTAGAAAAACATGGAGTTTTCCCCTAAGAAGTATGAGAAAGAAATAATAGAGCCCAGAGCTAGTCCAAGGTACTTGCATCCTTTTCCAACTACATTCTGTAGCCGAGTGTCCTGAGTCTGAGTACTGGCAATTGTCATCATATATTGTCTTCCATATGAACAGTAATTTTTGATTCAGAAAATGTTTCAAAAAGCAACCTGCAAATCCATGCACTGGCCCTCAGCAGGACTCCTGAATGGAACTACTACTGGAAAATCCAAGTTAAAATAATGAATGTTTTCTGTATTTCACTGTTTTTCATCAGGAAAAATCATGGAGAGGATCATCCTGAGCGAGCTCTCACAGCAATTGCAGGGCAGCCAAGGCATCAGGGCCAGCCAGCACGGGTTTATGAAAGGGAGGTCTTGCTTAACCAACCTGATCTCTTTCTATGACCATGTGACTTGCCTTTTGGATGAGGGAAAGGCTGTGGATGTTGTCTGCTTGGACTTTGGTAAGGCCTTTGACACAGTCTCCCACAGCATTCTCCTGGAGAAACTGGCTGATCATGGTATAGACAAATGTACTCTTCACTGGGTTAAAAACTGGCTGGATGGCCCTTCCCAGAGAGTTGTGATTAATGGAGCAAAATCTAGGTGACTGCCAGTCACCAGTGGTGTCCCTCAGGGCTCAGTTTTAGGCCCAGTCTTGTTTGGCATCTTTATTGATGACCTGGATGTGGGGATTGAGAGCACCCTCAGGAAGTTTGCAGATGACACCAAATTTTGTGGGAGTGTTGATCTGCTGGAGGGCAGGGAGGCTCTGCAGAGGTACTTGGACAGGTTGGATCAATGGGCCAAAGCCAATTGGATGAGGTTCAATAAAGCCAAGTGCTGTGTCCTGCACTTGGGTCACTACAACCCCAGGCAATGCTACAGGCTTGGGGATGAGTGAAAAGGACCTGGGGGTGCTGGTGCATAGCCAGCTGAATATGAGCCAGCAGTGTGCCCAAGTGGCCAAGAAAGCCAGCAGGATCCTGGCTTGTATCAGGAATAGCATGGTCAGCAGGAGAAGGGAGGTTATTGTGCCCTTGTACTTGGCACTTGTGAGGCCTCATCTGGAGTACTGTGTTCAGTTCTGGGCCCCTCATTACAGGAAAGACATTGAGATACTGGAGCATGTCCAGAGGAGAGCTACCAAGCTTGTGAGGGGTTTAGAGAACAAGTCGTATGAGGAGAGGCTGAGGGAGCTGGGCATGTATAGTTTGGAGAAGAGGAGGCTGAGGGAGGACCTCGTTGCCCTCTCCAACTACCTGAAAGGAGGTTGTAGAGAGGTGGGTGTTGGCCTCTTGTCCGTTGTGACTAATGACAGAACCAGAGGGAATGGTTTGAAGTTGAGACAGGGGGGGATTGGATACTAGGAAGAAATTCTTTACAGAAAGAGTGGTGAGGCACTGCAACAGCCTTTCCAGGGAGGTGGTTGAGTCATCATCCCTAGAGGTATTTAAGAAACATGTAGACATGGTGCTCCAGTACATGCTCTAGTGAGGCCATATAGAGCAGGGGGGGGTTTTTGTTTGTTTGTTGGGGTTTTTTTGGTTGGACTCAGTGATCTGAGAGGGCCTTTCCAACCATGAATATTCTGTGATTGTGTGATTCTTCAGATAAAAGTCCCCAAAAGTAATGCTTGGTTTTTGAAGAAAATGAAAAAAAGTGGGGAGAGAGGGAGGAAGAAAGGGAGGGAGGTAGTTTGTGGTAGGTACTCGTGACTCTGTGTGCTTCTTACTTTGTACTTTTATATTTCACCCTGTTGTCTGTTTCAAGAGGTCATGACTTAATACACAATCCAAGAATGATGATACAGTGCCTAATCGTGTGGGAAAGTCAAAGCACTTTCATAAAAGCATACATTAAATTTCTTCCTTTGAGTGAGAATTGAGTCACAAAGAAGTGGTTGCTGGCACTGAAGTGCAGATCTTACAAGTCATGGTCAGACTGTCTTGCTAGTTGTCTGAAAGATTGTTGCAGAAGGTCTGTAACATGTGCTCAGTAGTCATGCAGTGCTCTGCCAAAACAATGTTAAATGGGAAGCACAGTTGCTGGAACCTTAACCTTTCCTGACAGCTGTACCTCCCTCTCAACAGTAACTCTCTTAGTCCTGCTAAAACAAATTTTCTTCTTACCAAGTACCTCTTCAGCAGGTTTCTAGCACCCTCTACCTCCTGGTTAATATGCTGGTGTAGGTGCACTGCCAGCAATCCTGAATAGCAAGGGTTGTAGTATAGCATCGCCAGTCAACCAACATTCTTGTGATTTTTTTCTGAAATGTAGCAATCCTTGATAAGAATTACCATCACTTGGGACAAAGTCACGAAACTGCAGCTGGTAGGACTCTGAATGGAGGACAGTAATCTACACAGAGCGAAGAAGGTAACAGAGCTAGTGCTTTTTCTCCTTTGTGATCTTCCTCCACCAGTCAATGGAGCAAGGAGCTGAATCCAATTTTATTTACTTCAAGTCCACCACAATAGCTGCTGCAATTCCACTATAATAAAAGAGCCTGGTATTTCAACATAGCAGAACACACCACCACTCGTTAGCCAAGGACACTGACCCCTGTCTCCTGGGGGTTTGACTGCTGAATTAGATAATGCAATTTAGATAATGCAGACATCTAGCTTTGAGGCACTCCTGGCCTCAGTGCTTACTGGCATTGCAGCCATTCAATGAAAAGCTGGGAGAAGCCAGGTGCTTTCCACCCTGCCACCATCTCTTAGGAGCAGAATTTAAGCTGAGGCTCTTGTGCTTGGTCCCTGCCTGAGCTATGATGCAGCCATACTTGCGTCTGGTTGTGCACCCTTCTTGGCCTTGACCTACAGATTGGTTTCCTGGCTTGACCTCAGACCTGCCTCACCACCACGACCTTGTCTGGTACTGTGGACTGTTGACCTGTCTTTCTTATCCTGTTTGTGTATTGTGGGACAGCCCCCCCTTGCACTTCTTGCCTGCCTGCCTGTCACCCTCAGCTCCTGGCTCTCTTTTCTCTTCAGAGCAGCACCTGCCCTTTCTGCTCCCACACTGCACAGAATAAGTTATATGTCTGCATTGCTTTTGATTCCAATGCTGGGCTGGTCAGAGCTTGTTTAGGTGTCTCTGCATGCTGCTGTTCTTCATTGAGCAAGCAAGCCAGTTGTCTTCAGGCTTGCTCAGGGAACTCCAACATAATGGTTGCTCTGTGTAAAAGGGCCCTTGCTAGACTCCCATCTATTTCAAAATACTGTGATCGCATTCCTTTCCACTTCAAACAGTGCACCATATTTGCATATTATGCTGATGACACCAAAAAAGCACCTAAACCAAAAAAAGAATACATTTTGATGAATGCCCTGACTGCTTGAGGCACCTTAGATCATTTCATAGTGTTTCTACTGTGTCACACCCTGTGAAGTAATTTTTATTTAACAGAGTTTTACTAGAACAGGTATGTGGGAGGGAGAAGAATGCTGGCAGCCAAGCTAACCATCGAGTGCAACTCAGGCACTGCCTTTGGAAGGTACATGTGTGGCTTACACCCACTAAGTTTTACATAACCTAAATTAGATTGGATCACTCCGTGCTTATTTGCTCATGCAGCTGCCAGAAAGTGTTCCTTTCATCTAAACAAACCTGAGGCTGCAAGAGTTCATTGCCTTACAGTTAAGCTTTTCAGCATAACCCAGAGCAAATCAGTAAGTACTTCATTATGTAGAAAACTGCTTACTCCTTTGTATAAATGGATTGTTTTCTTCTAATTGTATCATGTATTTCCGTAGTGTTAGAAAAGCTTTGGGGCTATAGGTGCTAAAAGATGATGAAACTCCTTTTACATAGAAAAGAGAAATTATTAAAACAGGGGTTCTGGAGAAGCTTGTGCTGACTTCCTGTCCCTGACTTTTCTCATGCAACATTTCAGAAGCCCAGAGAGATTTTAGGGAATTTTCCTGACATTTCTAAAGTGTTATATTTCACAAGTAGAAATTGCTGCTACAGAAAGAGATAGAAGCAGGATTTTGCTTTTGATTAGTGGTAAAATGACCAACAAAGGTGTTCTGACAATGGTCATGTCGGTCCTAGGTTCAACTGGTTGCCTACTTCTTTCTGTCCCTGTATAGCACTCTTTTGTAATACCTTTCCTTTTATTAATACTTCACACTAGACTGCTTGTCTACAAAGGAGATATAAATACATTTTTCATTTTCCAGCTAAAAGTAGAATATGATAATTACCTTTTGTATCTGTCTGTTCTTCTGTTACTAGTGACACAGCAAGTTTCCATTTCTCACTAGTTCTTTGCAAGTCAGTCTAATCAAGATGGTCCTCTGGAAAAAAATTCTTCTTGCTACAATTTGATTCTCCCTACTTCTCTTGAAAGTGTGTGTGGGGGAGTTGGCTGTTTAAATAGCATTTAAGAAATTTCCAAGTTCTATTTCTCAGATTTTTTTTTTCATAAGCTGTTACAGGATGAACATTCCCATATAGAGTCTTCTTTCCAGGTTTCTGACATCTGATGCTTAGGATGTTGTTGGCTCTGTAGATAGTGAAATGCCTTTCAATGCCAAAGATTTGGAGTTGCCAAGGCAGCAGTTGACTGAAAGAGCATGTTTCTTCTGGATATTAGTTAAGATTAGCTCAGTAGCTTGAAGAATTGGCCACTGATTAGGACTTTGAACTCATGAAGCCACAGATTCTTGACGGGATTAGTGGTACACGTGTATCTCCCTAGCTCAATATTTGCAATTTTTTCTTAGGGCATACCACAATCTGATCCCAAAACAAACTAAACAAAACCTGAGATGTGGTTGTAGTTTAGTTTTAGTGAGCAGCTACACACATTGTGTCTGC
The DNA here is from genome assembly GCA_013396975.1 of Bucco capensis. NCBI lineage: Eukaryota > Metazoa > Chordata > Aves > Piciformes > Bucconidae > Bucco > Bucco capensis. Next base: position 116,802 of record VWZO01002089.1, read on the forward strand.
TATTTTTTGGTAAAGAATCTCAAATGGTGGTTTCAGTGATTAGAAACTGAGGCAACAGACAGATACAGAGGAACAGTGAACTTCGCAATTGTCAAAATAGCAATATAATCATCAGTATGCAGTAAAGGAATAATATTACAGCCTTTGGAATGCATTCTGTACAGTAAGCTTGTCAAGAATATTGTTAATAAGAGTTTTTTCATTTTGGGAGAAGGAAAAACTAAGATGCTTATTAAAAATGGAAAGAGATGGACTGTCAAGAAGAATCATAGAATGGTTTGGATTGGAAGGGACCTCTGGAGGTCATCTAGTCCAACCCCCTCTGCAGTGGGCAGGGACATCCCCAACTAGATCAGGTTGCCCAGAGGCCTGTCAAGCCTCACCTTGAATGCCTCCAGGGATGGGGCCCCAACCACCTCCCTGGGCAACCTGTTCCAGTGTTCCACCACCCTCGTGGTGAGGAACTTCTTTCTAATGTCCAGTTTAAATCTACTCCTCTCCAATTTAAAACCATTGCCCCTTGTCCTTCCACTCCACGTTCTAGGACAGAGGTTTTAGTTACATAATCTGTCCAGTGGATGTTTAGGATTGTACGGAGACAGCGCTGATGGAAGCGCTCCAAGAGATGTAGGTGGTAGCGATAGATGACCCATGATTCACAACCATATGAAAGAGTAGACAGCACAATGGCTCTATAAACACTGATCTTTGTACTTATCTTCAAGTGTTTATTTCGCCAGACTCTTTTTATAGAGTTTTCTGAAAGCACTATATGCCTTTGCTAACCTATTGTCTATCTCTCCGTCAATCTTACCATCTGAGGAGATGAGGCTGCCTAGGTAGTTAAACTGTTGGACTGATTTAAGCTCTGAAACGCCAATGGTGATATGAGAAAATGTGCTGTTCTTTTCGAACAGTGGAGAAAGAAGAAGAAAAAAGACCTGATCACATAATCTAGTCATCTGGTCACGAAACGTTGCTTCCTGCTAGAATAGAAAATAAAGGAGAACTTTTTAATACAAAGATATCCTCCAGCAGCCTCTGGCATTTAGCTAGGATACCGTGATGTCTTTGTGGTGCTAAGAACAAGCTTCAGTTTCAATAGTACCTAGAAACAACAATCAAGTAACAATTTAAGTAGCAACTTCATAGATTCATAGAATGGCTGGGATTGGAAGGTACTGTAAAGATCACCTAGTTCCAACCGTGCTGTGATGGATGCCACCAGTAGACCAGGTTGCCCAGGACCGTATTATTCAACCTGGCCTTGAACACTTCTAGGGATGGTGTATCCACAACTTCTTTGGGTAACCTGTTCCAGTGCTTTAACATCTTCTAAGTAAAGAATTCCTAACATCTAATCTAAATCTCCCCTCTTTCAGTTTAAAACCATTTCTCCTTGTTCTGTCACTGTATGTCCATGTAAAAAGTCTCTGTCCCTCTTTTTTATAAGCTCCCTTTAGGTAGTGGAAGGCCACAATAAAGTCTCCTCTTTTGATGCAGCCCAGAATATGGTTGGCTTTCTAGGCTGCAAGCACACGTTGCTGGCTCATGTCTAGATTTTCATCCACCAGGATACCAGTCCTTCTCGGCAGGGCTGCTCTCAGTGAGTTCTTCTCTCTGTTTGTACTCATGTCTGGGATTGCCTTGACTCAGGTGCAGGACCTTGCACCTGCACTTACTGAACCTCATTTGGTTCATGTGGGCCCACTTCTTGAGCTTGTCCATTTTCCCGTGAATGGCATCTCTCCCTTCTGTTGTGTCAACCATACCACTAAGCGTGTCATCTGCAAACTTGCTGAGGGTGCGCTTGAACCCACTGTCTGTGTCATTGATAAAGATATTGAAGAGCACCAGTCCCAAGACAGAGCCCTGAGGGGCATCACTTACCACCAGTCTCCACCAGGACATAGACCCATTGACTGCAACTCTCTGGCTGCATCCATCCATCCAATTTCTCATCCACCAAATAGTCCATCCTTCAAATCCATATCTCTCCAATTTAGAGATAAGGATGTTGTGTGGGACCATGTAAAAGGCCTTATAGAAGTCTACATAGATGACGTTGGTTGGTCTTCCCTTGTCGACTGTTGCAGAATCATAGAATCATAGAAGCCCACCAGATTGGTCAGGCAGTATTTGCCCTTAGTGAAGCGGTGCTGGCTGTCTCAAATCACCTCGTTGTCTTGCAGGTGCCTTAGCATTGCTTCCATGATCTTCCCAGGCACAGAGGTGGGGCTTGCCAGTCTGTAGTTCCCTGGTTCCTCCTTCCTACCTTTTTTAAAAATAGGGGTGATGTTACACTTTTTCCAGTCACAGGGGACTTCTGACTGCCATGTCTTGCAGCTACATCAGCCAGTTCCCTCAGGACCCTGGGATGTATGTCATTGGGTCCCAGAGACTTGTGCTTATTTAGTTCCATGAGTTGGTCCTGATCCTGCTCTTCACTTACAATGGGAGAGACTTTACTACCCCAGCCCCCACCTAGAGGTTCTGGGACCTGAGAGGCACAGGAAGCCTGATTGCAAGTGAAGACTGAGGCAAAGAACTTGTTGAGTACCTCAGCCTTCTCCATATCCATTGTCACTATTTCTCCACTCTCATTTATCAGAGAAGGGACTCTCTTTCTAGCCTTTCTTTTCTAACTAATGTACTTACAGGATACCTGCTTGTTATTTTTCACATCCCCGCCAAGTTCTGTTCCATCTATACCTTGGCTTTCCTGATCCCATCCTTACGTATCTGAGCCATATGCCTGTGCTCTCCCCAGGCTATGTGTTTGTGCTTCCACTGGCTGTGTGTTTTGTCTTACACCTCAGTTTGAGGAGCAGGTCCTTGCTCAGCCATGCCAATTTCCTGCCTGCTCTACTTGTTTTCTTACACGTGGGATGGAGAGCTCTTGCACCCCAAGAAAAGTGTCCTTAAAGAGTTGCCAGCTCTGACTGGTTGCTTTGTCCATAGGGACAATTTCCCAGGGGATCTCATCTTTATTCATTCTTTAAACAGCGGGAATTTGCTTTTCTAAAGGATCCTGACTTTGCTGTTTGCCAGGCTCACATTCTTAGAGATCACAAACTAAACCAGGGCATAGTCACTACAGCCCAGACCACCTCTAATCTTCACTTCTTTAATGAGTTCCTCTGCATTGGTGAGCACCTGGTCCAGTAATGTTTCTCCACTGGTTGGTTTGTCTAATACCTGGACCAGAAAGTCATCCTCAACAGACTCCAGTAGTCTCCTGGATTGCTTGCTTTCCCAGCAGATATCTGGGTGGTTGGAATCCCCCATCAGGATGAGAGTCAGCAAGTGTGATGCTTCCTGTAGCTGAAGCAAGAAGGCCTCATCAACAGGCTCCCCTTGATCAGGCAGCCTATAATAAACCCCAACCACAAGGTGACCTTTATTGGTCTGGTCCTTAATTTGTACCCACAAGCTCTCAACCTGTTTGTGGTTGTTTCTTAGAAGCAGCTCTTCACAGTCTATCAATTTCTTAACAGAGAGGGTAACACCCCCACCCCTCCTTCACAGCCTGTCTCTTCTGCATAGCTTGCAGCCCTCAATTGCAGTGTTCTAGTTGTGTGAATCGTTCCACCATGTTTCTGTGATAGCAATCAGGTCATTGTTACCTAAGTGCACCATGGTCTCTAACTCTCCTTGCTTGTTACCCATGCTTGTGTACATTGATTGGTGTAGAGGCACTTCACCTTTTGATAAAAGCCCTCTCTAATTTGGGATGATTCACAGGTGTTTTCCTTTTGCCTCCTGAACTGTTGGCATTTCCTTATTCTCCCCTGTCACCCTGAAGTACATCCCCTCCTCGTGATGAATCTAGTTTAAAGCTCTGCTGATATATCCATCCAGCTTGCTCCCCAGAATACTCTTACCCCACCTGTTGGTGCATCCCCAACAGAAGCATCCCGTCTGTTGTCTACATGCCCGGTCTCTCCAAGATATGTCTGAGATCACAGAACTTTAGTGTTACTGTATGCTAGTTTAGATATGCTGACTAGTGTGAAAGGTGCCATAGCAAGGCATTATACATACTCTGGTAGCTGCCAAGCTCTGTATGGGGTAGGAGAAAGAAGTCTGTGTTAGCCTAAATCAAGCATGCCTAAACATCATGTTCTATCCCCAGAACATCTTTAGGTGTCCAAAATTATTAGCTTTCTTTTTTAAAAAATGGTGACAACATTTCAGATTCTCTCATGACTTCTTCCAATCATCTCAGTTCCAGAAAGGAGTACTATTTTAGCTGGGACAGATGTTCACAAGACATTATTAGATGGGTTCAGATTAAGGCAACAATTGCTTAAAATTGTGGACAAATTAAGGAATAGATATTTGGACATTTGAGTGGGTCTGTGCTAATTATTGTTTGCTGAGTGTATGTCCCAAGGACAGTAAATTCTTGTTTCCTCTTTTTAAAAACTTTATCCCTCAACAAAGGATAAAAACTTCCATTGTCAGCTCTTGCTTAAAAAAGAAGTAGGAAGTTCTACGATTCAAGGAGCATGAGTGTATGTGAGAGAAGGAGGAAATGAGAGTTTCAGAAGCAAAGAGCTGACAGCAGGGATTTACCCAAACCATTTACATGACCGCCAGAGAAGTCCCAGCAAACAAGATGCAGTGTATTGCTACTATGGCCTACAAATTTCAGAATACTTCCATCACTGCAGTGTGATCTCCAAAAAAAGGTTATTGTATACTTTCCCTTGAAAGCCCCTTTTGTTCTAATGTAGTTGCCAAGCCACTCTCACTAATATTTGAGAAGTCCTGGCAGTCAGGTGAAGTCCCTAGTGACTGGAAGAAGGGGCATGTTACACCCATTTTCAAAAAGGGTGTAAAGGAGGACCCTGGGAACTACTGACCTGTCAGCCTCACCTCTGTGCCTGGGAAAATCATGGAGCAGATTCTCCTAGAAGGTCTGATAAGGCACATGGAGGAGAGGGAGCTGATCAGAGACAGCATGGCTTCACTAAGGGCAGATCCTGTTTGACAAACCTAGTGGCTTTCTACGATAGTGTGACTACCTCAGTGAACAAGGCACAGCCTGTGGATGTGATCTATCTGGACTTCTGCAAGGCCTTTGACATGGTCCCCCACAACATTCTACTGGCCAAGTTAGAGAGCTATGGATTGGATGGGTGGACTGTTCAGTGGATAAGGAACTGGCTGG
>VWZO01002089.1:122242-143678 GCA_013396975.1 Bucco capensis
TGGTGGTGGAACACTGGAACAGGTTGCCCAGGGAGGTGGTTGGGGCCCCCTCCCTGGAGGCATTCAAGACGAGGTTTGACATGGCTCTGGGCAAGCTGATCTAGTTGGGGATGTCCCTGCCCAGTGCAGGGGGGTTGGACTAGATGACCTCCAGAGGTCCCTTCCAACCCAAATGATTCTGTGATTCTGTGGTTTTGTATTCCACTCCTACCAGCTACTCTATCTTGCAATGCAAAGATAGGATATGCATGTACCACAGACACAAGGCAAAACATCTGCAAGCTCCGTTGTCTGTCACTTAACCGGTATGTCACAATGAGCCAAGAGGGAAAACTTGTGGACTAAGGTACATGCTTCAGCTTGTGGGGTCTGCAAGAGCCATCAACGCTGTGCATTTTGGTGAAGTGTCTCTTCTGGAAAGCCAGCACGATGTGTTGTAGCAGATGTCAAGAGATGCTGATTCTTCCACTTTCAGCTTTGATCTAGGAGAGAAGGCCACACAAGAATGAAAGGCTGAAAGCTCTGTAGAGCCGACAGACATCTTTTTTTGATCAAGTATATCAACTATTGGAATAAAGAGTTATTAAAACATTTTATGTTTTCTCCTGCGTTGCATTCATTAGCAAGTATGGTTTCTGCCCAGTAGTTTTTGGTATTGCTAGCCTCCTCACCTGCTCTCAGGAAACCAAGGAAATGGGAAGTCTGAAAGCTTTTATGCATGTCAGGATCTTGCTTTTTCAATTAGCCACTGAAGGATGTACATTGGGCCATGTCCCATTCACAATGCATCATTTCAAATCCAGTTCCTCCCTTCTGTTCCTGATCTACTTTTTTGAGGTGTGTCTCTGAAAGTCGAAAGAGGGTATTGTGTAAGTTGTTGAAAGGTTAGAGGTTGTTGTGGCATATTGGATGGGATTTGTTTTGACTGGAGGTTTTAAGAAGGGTGTTTTGAGGTTTGAATGTTTTAGGAATTGAGTTTTCTGTCAAGGTTAGAGAACAGAGAGGAATGTATTTCTCTGGGTATGTTTTTAGTTCTGATTGGCCCTAGCAGATGTTTTTGTATTTTCTCTGTCTGTACTTTCGCTGCTCAAGGAGGTAGTAAAGAGAATTGCAATTAGAGAATTGCAATTAGGGCTCAATAAAGAGCAAGGCCTTCTTTTGAACCATCTGCATGGATCTGTGTTGTTTTTTAGCTTCCCACTTGGAACACCTGGTGCCCTGTATGCAACATCCTAGGACTCCAACACAACATGTTTCCAGACTTCTCTAGAGGCAGATTTTTAAAAAGCTGTCTGTGATCTGAGATACACTGAACCTACCAACTGGAGTAGTTCATTTCACCCAGAACCCACACCTTATCACTTAGCTTTCTAGGCAAGTTCATTAGTTTGTGTCAGTGAAATCTTGATGGAAGTTACATGATTCCTAGTTTGGAGTTAGCCTGTTCCCAGCAGACATGGAGTACAGAAGGAGCTCACTCATGTCAGCTTACAGTATTTCATGGAGACATACTTTAAATGTTATCAACTTCAAGGCCAAGCTCATTCTGATGCATTAATTCATTTGGACATTTGTACTATTCTCTGACTGTAGTGAAAGAGAGAACTTTTTCCTGCTCTCTTCAATCGTTTTTTGCTAAAGGATTGGAAAACTTCAGGCAATTAGCCTGGCTATGTAGCCATTGCTGTTACTGAAGAAGGTTTAAAAATTAAACAGCTGTCACACCCAGATCCATCACACAAACCAGGCTGATGATGATATAGGCTTACAGTGGGCAGATGGTAACTGTCTTCTTAATTGTAAGTTTTAAGGACTTTCTGTCTCTCAGCTCTAGCATGTTCTGTCTATGTAAGGGAAGAAACACCAACATTGTGAAGTATTAACCTTCTGCATCTTATCAGGAAGGGAATAAATTGGATTTCAAAAAGAAAACCCACAAAACTTTTGGCATACTTTTAAACTACCTTTTTTTTAATCATAGAATCATAGAATGTTAGGGGTTGGAAGGGACCTAGAAAGATCTTCTAGTCCAACCCCCCTGCCAGAGCAGGATCACCTAGACAAGGTCACACAGGAATGCATCCAGGCAGCTCTTGAATGTCTCCAGAGAAGGAGAGTCAACCGTCCTCCTGGGCAGCCTGTTCCAGTGCTCTGTCACCCTTACTGTAAAAAAGTTTTTCCTCAGGTTAGTACTAACCTTCTGTTAGTTGGACCTTCTGTGGTCCAACTTGCTCCCATTGCCTCTTGTCCTAACATTGGATGACATTGAGAAGAGCCTGGCTCCCTCCTCCTGACACTCACCCTTAATATATTTGTAAACATTAATGAGGTCCCCTTTCAGTCTCCTCCTCTCCAGGCTGAAGAGACCCAGCTCTCTCAGCCTGTCCTCATAGGGCAGATGCTCCACTCCTGTAATAATCTTGGTGGCCCTGTGCTGGACTCTCTCCAGCAGCTCCCTATCCTTCTGGAGCTGGGGGGCCCAGAACTGGACACAGTATTCCAGGTAGGGCCTCACCAGGGCAGAGTAGAGAGGGAGAATAACCTGTCTGGATCTGTTGCCCACGCTCCTCTTAATGCATCCTAGGATGCCATTGGCCCTCTTGGCCACAAGGGCACATTGCTGGCTCATGGGCATCCTCCTATCCACCAGGACTTCTAGATCTTTTTCCCCAGGGCTGTTCTCCAACAGATCAGTTCCTAACTTGTTAATAGTCTCATTTTACTTTTCTTTTAGTGCCTGATATTAAAGGACCCAACTTTATCCTTAGGGGATAATTTAATCATTGATTCCAAAAGGAACAGGATAGTGCCCTTATTATTCCTACCTCAGATAACAAAATGTCTCGGGGGGAGGGGTTGCTTTGTTGCTGCTGGGTTATTTTTTTAATTTGTTTATTATCGTTGGAGTTTAAGACCTAAGCCTATAATCTCCAAAGCAAAGCAGCGATTGTGTCCCTAAGCAAAGGAGGTGTTGTAATGCTTTTGTTCAGCATTATGCAAGCTGCTGAGTGCCATGCAGAATGCTTCCATCTCCTCCAGACATCAGCTTCCATGAGATGATATAGTTTCTCTAAATGAGAGCAGGTGTTGTATAGAAAAAACAGGAAAGTAGAGCTGCTAAACCAAGTTCTTGGTATGGCTTTTCACACGTTGAGCATGTTGCTCCAGGCAGACACCTTCTGCAGTTCAAAATGTTCAAATCCTGAGTGGATTTAAAATCATTCACTGACCTCTATTTTTTCTATCAAAGTTTTCTACTTTGGCATTTTAAGGGTGGTTTGTTTTCCTAAAAGGTGACATTTTTCTCAGTCAGAGGGTTTAAGCCACAGAGGATCAATGAGCTAGCCAAGTATGGAGCTGTAAACTGATTTCAGCTGCAATGCTGAACTAAATGTGGCAATCAGTAAAAAAAACATGGAAGAACAAGTGTGACCTAGATGAGACCAGAGAGCTTTAAGAGTGTTGCTATGCATGCTGCATGCTCCTAGTGCTGTGCTCTGCTGTGGAGGCCCTGCTGAAATGCTGGCTGTTGTGCCAAAGACTGTGCAGGGGAAGCAACTGGTGGGATGTATTAGAGAAACCCAACAAATAAACCTGGCATCAGAAAGAAACCACAGAAAAGGGCAAGGTGGAGATGCAGGAAATGAAAGCTCTGTGACCAGTTCTGAGACCACTAGCCAACTAATCATTGGCATGTGTCCTGCACACAGAGTGCTGCACAGTGTTTGATACCAGTGCCATAAAACCTCCTGCATACAAGGGGATGAACATGTGAAAGACAAGTGGTAGGCCCTAATGAAGTTTCCAGTAGAAGCCACATGGCTAAGACTGCCTCGAGATTTCCATTTACACCAACCTGAAAGATGAGAGTTTGGATTTGATTCATACTCATTAAATTCAGGCTCTAATTTTGACTTAATTCATATATAGATAGTAACTGCATTTTGTTTTCTGCTTTCCAGATAGAGATTTAGCCACTTTGCCAGGGTAGATTTCAACCAATATTTCCTCCTGAATATTTTAGAGAATTAGAACTTGATCTGAAGATTCTTACAGCTCTGATACTACTGATCTAGAGTATGACTCAAAGACTCTTTTACTCTTCAATTAAAGCAGTTAAATTCAAGTATTTATTTCCAAAATGAATATTTATTTGACTTCCTAATTCTGTGTTTGTACAGCAGTCACAAAGTGTGTATTTCTGCATTAAGAAGTTCACATCAATCATGAATCAAATTCTCCACTAGATGGTAATGTTGTTTTGGATGATTTGTGTTGGAAGGTGCTTCTCTGCCAACAACTCCAAAAGGAAGTGGAAGCCATGAGATTTGTCCAAGAAACCAAATAGTCTTTGGATGATGTGGGGAAGACAAAAGTTTCCATTTATTAGAAAGTAATTTTTAATTTGAAAAGGTTTTGATGAAAACTTTTTATGTGTTCTAATTATTAGGATCATGGAAGTCTTAGTTCATGAAACAACTTTGAAAACATGTGAAAACAATGAATTAATTGACAGAGAATGCAGAAGACAAGTAGAACAATCTCTGCTTTATGCTCTTACCTGATACCCATTGTTGTTGCTGAATGAATCAAAATCCTTCCGTATTTCTAGCCATAGTTTTGCTGTGAAGCAGAAAAGTACTCTTCTCCTTTTATGTCAGTGGAGACAGAGAAGCAAAATCCCATTTCTGCAGTGGTAGAAAGCCTCAGTAGCTTGGTAGCCTCCTGGGGCTTGGTAGGGCCAGGGTGGCACATGGAGATAACATATGAACCTTGAGGTACGGGCAATGGAGCCTATGGGCAGTCCCTGTAGCCAGTCACACCCACACCTGCAGGCATCTAGTGGCTTTCTGCAGTGCTGGTGGTGCTGGGTGGTGATACAGCAGAGCATGCCACGTAGCACTGCCTTGTAGCTTCAGGTAATATTTAGTGTACTGTGGTAAGAATCGGATCAGGGAACAAGTACCTTACTATTCACAGTGAGTGTGGGCTGCAGCTGTGACCAAAGGGTGGCCTTTATCACACAAACATAATTTACTTTATTTGCATTCAGCAAAACATAACCACTATGAAATGAACAAACACCATGTCCCACAAGGAGAGATGCAGTTCCTGAATGCTCTACAAGCAAACAGCTGCAGACCTGCTCCTAGGCAGTCTCTCAGGCCAGTGCAGCTCTGGAAAAGAATAATTTTTTAATAGCACATAGCCTTAAAGCTAAATACTGTTTCCACCTTCGATCTTTGACCTAAGTTTTTCAGCTTCTGTACTAGGATTTGATGATGAAATTCAGTGGACTATTTTACATTAATTTTTACCTTAGTGTGTGTCACCTTTGCAGTATTACAGATACTAACCCAAAATTATCTCAGTTTGTTTCTTAGAGGTTATCCACCCATGTTACAAATTAAAAGCAGAATTATGCTATTTGCAAACAATAACCTGCTCTCCACTAGCACTGGCTGAGAACATCATTACTTACATCAAGTAAGAGAGTACTTGCCAGCACTGGATCCTCTGATCACATGAGACTCAGTTACATATACTTTAAAGTTCATCTGTGCTAGTTCTAGTTTTAGTAATAAACCAAAGTTCATAAAAAGACTTTTCACCTGTCACTTGGAACAAGAGAATAAGAAAGATACCACCAGGAAAAAATCAATAGAGGTTTGATTTAAAGTAACAATTCCTGATTTTGATAGTTCTGCAATTTGACTCTGTTAATTGTTGTTAAATGATTATCCAGACCTTGGCTACAGAAATGGTTGTGGCTGTAGATACAGTTATGGAAAGGTACAATTTGAATTGAGAGAAGAAAATGTAATGCTTCTGCTTCAAGTTTGGGTTAATATTCCCTATTCTGTAATCCTTGCACACTTCAGCCTGATGGAAAGAGGAGTAAATGTAATTTTTGTTTTAAATCAGAGAAACAGGTTTATCCCACTCTCATGCGATGTGAGACAAATGTCACCCTCAGGGAAGTCTTTGCAGGCCCTTCTAAGGGTACTTGCCAATTGCTATGACCCTGCTGTATTTAGAGGCAAAATTAACAATGAAAACTAACAGTTTTAATTGGAACTAACGCATCTGATGGCTTTTCAGGCTCAGATTGTATTCAGCTGTCCAGAGAGGAGGCTGCAAAATCAGAACTGAGTGAAGATTAGACACACTTGCTCTTATCCCATGCATACCACACTGGTTACCCTGAATACTTTTGCTGACCTACCCACCAAAGACACCTTTGTGTGACTGTATGTATTTCAGTCCCCAACTGACTCGCAAGCATGCCAGCCACAAGGACCTTAGCTAAAATAGGCAAAGGTGTTATTAATTCTAAAGATGCTAAATGGTGCTATTTCAGCCAAAATTGCCACAGGTTTCCACCAGACTATGGTTTCAGAAAGGAGTAAGGACTGAAGGTTAAAGACCAGTTTGCCTGAGAAGAAGAGTTCATCCTAATTATCCAGTCTTCTGTTGCCACACTAAGACTTGGAGGCTGCAGGATGTATTTTGATTTTAGCAGCCTTCTGTCTCAGAGAGCTGCTTTGATACTTAATGAGATAATTTAAGATTTACATTATATTACTAGGACATTTATGACCATCATCAGCCTCTAGCTATATGGAAAAGTAGTTTCTTCACATTGCAGATCATCTGAACCCAGAAAGAGAGTGGCCTTTCTGACTCTTTTTACTGAACAAACCTTTAGGAGAATCTCTGGTCAATCCATCTTCTACACGCAAAACAAATTTCTCTCACTCAGTGACAGCCTGGTCGTGGTTAGGCTTCGCAAACGAAGATCCAGGGAGGGCTCCACCCATGCTTCTCATCAGCGCCTTTTCTAAGCTGATAAAAAGAGGATAGCGGATAGCACCCTCGAGCCTGCGCAATGGATTTTTTTTAGGTGAGACACAGCATGTGCAGAGCTGGACCCACCCTTTAGTCCTAAGGTTCATCTGCCAGGGCCTAGCAAGCTCGGACGCTGCCAGTGAAGTCCTTAGGGCGTAGGTTTTATTAGAGTGTCCTTCTCTTAGCTGGAAGGCCTTACAGGGCTAAACGAGCTCCATCTGCCCAGGTTTGGAATCAGAGTTGTCCTTCTCCTAGGATGACTGCCAGAAGGCTAATGAGCTCATCCTACCCATACAAGGATTATAGGAACATGGGTATCACTCCCCACACTTTCCTGTGGGCAATGAGTTTAATGCTCCCTCTGCTGTCGGCACAGTTATGGCACCAGGGCCACAGAAGACCCCAAGTGATTTTCAGACTGTGTCTGAGACAGCCTGGTAACCTGTGAGGAAAGCTCACCATTACACAATGCTGCCGGCCTGACTGTTAGTAGAGCAACCTAAAGTGCTTTTCCCAGAGAAAATATGCAAGAGACCTGGAAAACATATTATTTTTTTTCTAATTTGCACCTGCAGTTGTACCTTGTTTTGTGATATCGTAATGTGTTGGATGTCAGACTTCCAGAGGCGAGGACAATATTTGACCTCATGGTTTTCTTCTGAACCAGATTTGAAGGACAGAACCTCTTTCATATCATTGATGCATGTCGCTGCTGCTGGGTCACCATTGAGATCATAGATAACACACAGAGAAAAAGATCTGAATATTCAGATGTTTAAGTTGAAATGTGTCAGATGTTTGTGTCATATCACACTCATTATTCTTTTGATCTTTCAATACTATGAAATCTAATTTAATATTAGGTGTTGTAATATGGTAATCTAAAAAAAAAAACCCTATTTGGCAAAAAATTCAGAATTTCCACTTACCATCCCAAATTAAAATCCCAGCAATTTTGCAGCTCTCTCTTAGAAAAGAGCTAGTTAGAGAGTATTATTCCACTGTTCTGTAGATCTTTTCATCTGCAGATTTTCAAGTGCTGTGGAGAAGACATCACATTTTCTCTCTCTTTATAAGCACAGTACTGGAAACATAAGTTTAAATGGTCCTCATCCTGCTCATCCTGCTCTGCAAAAGCAGAGGCACAAGGATATGGATTTTGGAGAGCCCCCAGCCCTGCTCAGCCAGTAACCTCTGAAAAGCCCTGCTTTTCCTGGGTATAACCTCCTAGTGGGAGTGCAGAGCACAGTGGCACTGAGTCAGGAGAGAGAAAATGACCTGTACTAGCAGAAAGCATTGAAAGTTATTGCTGGTTTGGGGAGGAAGTGGGTGATCCTAGGACATATGAAAAAGCAGCAGGTCTTCAAAAAGTGCTTTTTGCTTTTGGCTATACATTAGGTGTCTAAACTATACACTACAAAATGGGCATCACCTTGGAGCACAGAAGGCTCAAGAATCACTTGTGTAGTAGTATACTCCCAAATGACATCTGAACTTGTGATTTCACTTTGTTGGACGGAGTGCTGAGTAATTTCAATAAATCCATATATTGGGTAGCTATCTCTATCTATTGTGTGTGTGCCTCCATGACAGATGGTTGGGGCAAATCTCCTGCAGAAGATCTCAAAGTGGTTAAATCATATATGTGACATGCTGCAAGTTGACGTTTTGATGTTACTACCAGTCAGTAAATCTATGAGTGCTGGTTGGGAAAATAAATGTGTATATTTAGTGTCCAGAGATCTTAAGGAAAAGTATGCTGACAATAGAAAAGGTACTCTCTCACTGATCTTTTTGAACCTAATATCCAGAACAGACAGGAAGCATTAGAGCAAAAGCAGGATTTCCTCCTAGTAAACTCAATTTCCCTCTTTTAGTCTAATTATATTGTAGTAAATGTTGTTGTCCTTTTTTTAAGTTACAGACTTAAGTTAAATAAAAGAAAGAATAAACAGAAAGAACAAAAAAGAGTAAGAAAAGCAACAGCACATGCACTTGCATTGCCTTTGGCATGTGAAGAAGTGCAACAAGAAGTGGCTTGTGGATAGACCATGTCGTAGGGCTGTGTACAACTTGTACTATTGCCTGAGCTGCCCTTACTGTGCTCCCTCAGAGCAGCTGGTGCACAATGATTTTAGATTACTTTCCATGCATGCTTGCTTGTATCTATCAATACAAATCCAAACTAAAATATTGTGTTTCTTCAGCTATGTCCTATTAATTTAGCCATTGTAAAACACGTAATCCCACTGTGGATTTCACCTCACTTTAGTTGTCTGTTTTCATCTCACTCTAATTTTCTCTCCCTCTTTTTTTTTTTTTCTTTCCTCTGCAGAGTTTCCTGTTCATCCAGATAAATTGTATTTGCTGGTGATCTTTTTGTAAGATTTCAGTTGTAGGCTCTACAAAGTTTTTTATTATCAAGAACCTGCAAATGAAATAGAATGACTTTTTTTTCCTCCCCTTTGCTGTCTCTTTTACACTTGGAGCAGTGACCAACAGACACTTCAAAATTACTCTTACAGAGGTTTGGGTTGGGTTTTTTTTTTTTGCTTATTCAAGGTTATCACAGTTTGAAGGGTAAAGGGAACAGGGTGCTGAAGCAGAAAAGGCTCAATTCTTATCCTCCTGGGAGAAAGAACCATGCAAAGCACCTAAAGCCAGCTGTAGAAAGTGCAGCAGAGCAGGCTAAAGTTTCGGGAGGTTTGTGCTGTGAATCAGGCGGCTGTGACCCACTGGCAGGTGTGGCTGGTGTTTATGGGAGCAGAGCCTTTTTTGTTGGGAGCCCTAGCAGAATGCAAATGCAGAAGAATTGGCAGGAAGGGTGTGCTGGGGACAAAGCCAAGAAATCACATCCGCCCCGGAGCTGTGAACCATGGGCCAAGTGTCAGAAAATGTCCTGGAGGGTCAGGCAGCCCCAGCAGCTCTGCATTGCTTCATGAGATAGGCAGTCACTTGGCAACAGACCACATCCCACTCATGACGACAGCACGTTTCTGTGTCCTCTCCTATGGCCAGGGCGAGGGTTGGGGAGAAAGAGGCAGCCTTTGAGGGGAGGGAGGCTGCATCTTGCCCTGGGCTGTAGGATGTATGAAATCAGGCTGTAAAGGGCACTGTGTAGCTTCCTAAACATGTCAAAGAAACAAGGCTGGCAAAGCACAAGGCACGTGCACAGCACCAGAAGACCTTGAACCCTTGTGCAAATTTACCAGGGGATATGGAAAAGCAAACACGGAGGAGCCTGGCGAGAGCTGTGGTGGTTAGAGCTACCTCTGAATAGCAGTTTTTAACTGGAGCTGGTCACAAATTTTGCAACCAAATGCTTTTCATCAGATATTGCCTGCTCTGATCAGGCTTGTGAATTTTTTACTAGGATGTGTACACATTGAACAAACCTTTTCCCCTTTCCTTTCTTTTTCTTTATTTTTCTCCTAAGTAGGAAAGTGAAAGAGGAGTGCTTGTTAGGATAAAACAGGCTATTTGGTCATAACATCCCATTACTTTCCTGCAAGCAGCCAGCAGTGGGGTGGTTAGAGCTTTCCTCTGGGATGAGGACAGAGCCCAAGTCTGAATACATCCTGCCAGCTCCAGGCCAAATGAACAACACTCACTGTTTTCCCTCCCAAGTGTTTCCTCTGTTGCGGAATGATAAGGAATGTACTTTTCAGTGGTTTCTGTGAAAGCTCCTATGCTTGTTACAGAAAATTGTTAATTTTAAACAAATAATTGTTTCTTTTTTTTTAATTAGCAGTTCTACTCATCTTGGTGCAGGTGGAACAAATGACTGGCTTGCTAGCTCAAGGGAAAAGGCAATCAATGAGTGCTGAATGCCTCAAACCAGGCTCTTGGCTGGTGGGGCATCTCTTGGTTTATGCGAAGTTCTTCAAAAGGGTCTTGGGCTCCTTCCAACCCAGGACAGGAAAGACTTTGAAATTTTGTAGTTTTGTGGGATGAGAAACTATTTTCCATCAGACACTGTTCCTCAGAAAATATGCTAGGAAGCATCCAAGGAAACTGAGAGAACAGCTAAGTCTTCATGTGTCAAGCTTACTTTTAGCAGAGTCAAGGAACAGTTGGATTTACTTCACTTCAGGCCTTTTAATGTTATGCCTGCCCTTACTGTGTGAGTTTATAATAGAGTGAGAGTTCCCTGTCCCTGAAGCATTTTCAGCCAAAGCCTGTGATTACAAAAGTTGAGCTGAAGGATATTTCTCTTGGAGACTTCCAATGATTCCCAAATCATTGGGTCCTTGATCTTAGAACAGAAAAAGATAGTGTAACTATCTATATGCAATTCATAGGTAAGTTAACTGCATGTTACGGAAATATGTTTTAACAAAGATGTGTTTAAAGGCAAAAAAAGTTTGCATGAGCAAATATTTGTGTCTCTACTACTCTGTTGCAACTAATTCGCTGGCAAAGCATCTTGAGGCAGGAACTGTCAGTCATGAGTGAAGTCACTGGCAATTAAAGATGAGTGAATATTAGGGTAACTAGGAGCTGTATTTGGAGATTATATTGAGGAATTTGTAGTTTTATCCACGTGTGTTAAGAACTTTGTGAAATATTTCACAAAGCATTTTGATAACACATTTTCCATCGGTGTTTTGGTAGCTCCGGTCTCAGATGAACCCAGAGGTGGGAGACATAGCAAAAATGTTCTTTAAGATTTTTTTACCTCGTTGCTTTCAATATCCAGAATAATTTTCACTCTAATTTAGCTTGGGTTGACTGATACCTTAACTCAGATTAGTTTATAATTTTTGAAAGCATATGCAGTAAAAGTTTATGACACCATTAATTAATTAATAATTCAGTGTGTGCATTATTTAATTTGTACATTACAATCATCCTTTTTGTTTAGATATTTGCTGTTTGTTGGTTGATGATTGCCTCTGAGAATGAGTTTCTAAATGTCAATAATTTCAAATATGTCTAGTTCCAATAGCCTGCATGACAAAAGGTTGTGTTTTGGTTAAATGGGTAGTTTATTCACAGACTGATAAGCACTAGGCATGGTGAAACCACTCTGTAAGGTTCTTGACATCAAAGCTATCTGTGTACTTTATAGTTTCTTTTGATGGTTTGGTTAGCTCACCCCAACATTAATAGTTAACTTTGTGCCAATATGGAATACAAAATATTTCTCTGTTTTCTCCTCTGAGAGCAATTTCTGTTGTAGGTTCCTAGAAGGGAAGCTTGGTCCCTCTATAAAGGACAGTGACTTCTTTTTCCACATTCTTTTCATAAAGCATGTGTGAAGATACAGCTCCTTGTAGCTTTTCTCCTCTTCGATCTGTTCTTCTCCTCCGTTTATCTTCAAGTCAACCCTGTGGTGCCTACTTCTTTGTCACAGTAACTTTTATGTGAAGGCAGTGGGGAAAGCCAGTGGCTAAGGTGAAGGGAAAATGAGTGGATGAGAAAAAGAAGTATTTTGGGTGGTGTCTCTTGTACGATACTGTGCACTCGTTTTTTATCCATCCAACCATCCATTAATGTCTAAAATGTGAAGAGATAGCAATACTTAGAAGCATTCTCATCAGTTCCTTTGTGGTCCTGGTCCCCAACGTCTCTGACTGTAGGGCAGCGGTTTGGAACCTGCTTAGTTGTTGTTTACAAGAAGCAGAGAGGTTTAGGAGGGAATATGAGAAAGCAAGGACTTACTTATGCAAAGCAGTTATATCCACGTATGGTTAGTTGTTTACTCAGAAGCTCGTGACCCTCAGATTGGCAGGAAAGCTGCAGCAGGGATTTTACATCCAGACTCAAAAAGTATGTAAGCGGTCACGCGTGTTCAATAAAGGCCTTTTGGTTGCAACCCACCCAGAAGTCTGTGCCTCATATGCTACTCTGACCTGTTCAGTAAAATTCCCTTTACATCTCCATTCAGAATTGAAGTTTATTTCTTCATTAATCTTAACTTCCACACCATTTTGAAACAGTGAAAGCTACTGGTTCTCTTCCAGTCCTAGCACAATTATCTTCTTTTATGCCATAGGACCAGCTCTCAAAGTTTCCAGCCTGAATGACTCTACTTTGGCAGACTGAGTGTTTTTCTACATTATTCAGTATCCTTTTTATTTTCACTGTCTTTATCAGCTTCCTGCTTCGTAAATTCACTTGTTTCAGTTTCTTCTCCTTGTCAGTCTTTGCAGTCACACACCATCATGTCTGGTCAATGATTCGGGTATCATCTGTGAAATCTAGGTCTTCCAGAATTTTGGCTGATGTTCACCATATCCCTGTCATTAGAATTCGTCAGCCAATAAGTGGAAGAAGTAGCAAGAGTGTTCAAAAACCTGCTTACCTCACAGCAGTCTCTGCTTTGAATGACTGCGAAAAAGCTGCTTGCTCAATTGCAGCATAAAAAACTCCTGGGCTGTTAGCAAACATTGAAATGTCTCAACTCTCCACAGAGAGTTGATTTGAGTGCCAGAGGATGCTCTGTGTAGTAGATGGCCCTAACAGAATCTTACAATTCTATTACTGTTACTGTATTCTGAGTTTGACATAATTTCAAAATTAGAAATCCATTGATTGTCTCAGATTCTCCAGAATGTTCTTGACAAGAACATGCATGATATAGGAATAAGCTTTCTCCTCCAGGCATTTAATCAAGATACCTCCTTCTACTCATGGGGAGCATTTTTTGTTTTGTCCAGTTCATGCCAGAAAGTTCATTTTTGGCAGCAGTAGAGGTTGGACATTCTATATTTAACAGCTCAGCCACAATTCATCCATTTCACAGACTGCATTGTCATGACAGAATGGCTTTCCACAGTCCAGCATATTTTTAAAACCCAGATCAGCAGAGGCAAGAAAATGTGGAAATTTACATATTGGTAGACAGGGATGTTGTTTTTTCAGTCTTTTAGTTCTGGATTTATTTTTTTAAACTTGTAAATGTTTAACATGATGTATGAGGAACATTTTGGCCCTCAAAGCATCTCGTCCTGCCAAAGCTGCTTGTCATGCAGATATGACTTCCCTTGTCTTCAGCTGAAAGGGACAGAAGATGGGAACGGTCAGCAGCTGGCAGGAGTGAGCTCTTAATTACTGGAGAAATGGAATGTCTTGCAGCGCTCCTTGCCAGGTAGCCAGTACCAACTGCTGTAATGACAGCTTCTGGGGCGATGCTGGTTGATGTGGATCATATTCCATGTTGAAATTTCTTTGTGTTATTGTGTAAAAGGATCCCTTCTCATGTTCCCGTGTCATGCAGTTATGCTAACTTCCTTATATCCCATCCATTTGCTAATACACCTCCCCACTGTCCTTATTTTTTTTCTCTTTACTGTTGGGGCAATTACAGTTGAAACTGCCTTGAGTATTTTCTACTGACAAACTGGACATGTGGGCAATTCCAGACACCATCAGCAGAGTTAATCTATGCCAGTAACTTACGTGACTGCTCTTCTTTTTGAAAAGCCTGAAAGCTTTGACTGTATTATTCTCCATTAAGTGCTTCTCTCAGGACCTGATTTTACACCTGGTCACAGTCTGAGCCTGCATGAAAAAGTCGTCTTGGAAGAGCCACCAGATTGGCCTCCCTGAGCCATGGCTCAGCGTGGGTGAGAGCAGCCATCTCTTCTTTGCACAAACACTTGGCCAGGTGTTTTTCAGAAACTCAGGCTACCTCTGCAGAGGTGATCACACGGGACCATTGCATGTGAAGAACAGATCTCATATGAGATATTGCTACAACATTCAGCTCAAACTGTACTTGCTTTGCAGTGAGACTTACAGCCTGGGATGTCTGCAGCCAGGCCACAGCTCCTCCCTCACTGTTGCATAAGGGGGAGGACATTTGTGCCTCGTATGGGATCTGGCATAATATCAAGGAAGTAAGGCAAAGATTCAGGTCAGGTGTGAGAGCAGAGGAAGCAGCCAGAGAGGCTTCTCCAGGGCATGAGAAAGGCAAATGGAGGAGGGACAGGAGAGCCTGGCCTGTTCTGAGGTGAATGCAAGGTAGAGCTACAGTATATCTTTATACCAACAACTATTTCCATCCTGAACAAGGTAGCTCTAGTGAAGAGATAGTGCACTGTGAGAAAACACATGGAAACTCACTGCTGGATCCAACTATCCTCTTGATATTTTTTATTTACAGGAGGTGGATTGGTCTACTGTAGAGAAAGCGTAAGGGGATGCTTTTCAGGAAAAAGGCTCTGCTCACTGTTTAGGTTTTGTTAGGAATATATCAAAATGCTTTTCAATTATTGGTAAAAATTGATTTCCCTGATAGGAAGCAGGACAAATCTTCACCTTGTTTTCTAAGAGGTCAGGCCCTGACCTTCTTCTGAGGCATTTCTCCCTCAGGAATCTCCCAAGAAGAGCCTCCTCTTGTAGGAGGCATGGCTAGGGGCTGTTAGAACCCTGTAAGATGTCAACTTCCTCCAGTACCAAGCTTTTTAGATGCCTGACTGGTTTGTTCCTCAGATTCATGTTTGGTTTGGAGGCAAACTGAGACCTGCTAAACCCAAGGGCTGACATTGATCTCTCTGTTGCTGTCTCCATACTGGTGTCAGCACCTGATAGTTGTGTGCATGCCAGGGTGCCCTACTTCATCACCTACAAGGATGGCTGAATGAGTCTTTAAGCACTGACCTAAGCCTGTGTCTGCTGACGTCAGCAGAGATTTTTGTGTTGACTTAGAGACCGGATTTTCTGAAAATTCCGTGTTTGTGTTTATTTTACTGCCTTGCATGAAATGGAGCGTGTGCTTGTCTGAGGGCCAACCAGTGGCCTTCCTCCAGCTGACCTTGACCCTGTGCCACATGGAGCCCAGAGGACCTCTAAGCTTTGTTACAGACGAGCCAGGTGGGATGCAGTGTGGGGTGGGAAGACAGGGTCATTTTGACCTGATGAACTAGATCATCTGGATGTGTTTCAGCAGGCATATCCATGCAGGCTGCTGCTCAATCCTGAGGTGAGTGCCTGAAGCCATGCAGTTTACCATTCTGCTTCTGATCTGGGGTCAGAACTGCAGTGAACTAATCCCTCTCAAACACACCCCTGCCTGATTTGTTTGAATGCCAGACTGGTCGAGCTTGGTGAAGGAAGGTAGAGTTACAGCATCATCATGTTTTCATTTGGTGGATCTGGTTTGCTTTATTCACATGCCTTTTTTTCTGCCATTGTAATTATATTGTTTGTTTTGGAGGTGGTTGTTTTCTTAATCTTTGTCATCTCTCAGAAAATGGTACAGCTTTTATTTCTGTTATGATGGTTTCAGAACTGAACTTAAAGCATGAGACCAGAGTCTTACATGGCAAAAGAGTTAATGATACCATTACAAATAAAGAAGAGGAGAAAGAAAATTTTAAAAACCCAACAAAATTTTCTTCAGCTAAACAACAATATTTATTTTGAAATTCTGTTCCTGACTTAACATTTAGCAAACTGTTACGCAAATTGCTTTATATAATAATAACCATTGGGACACAAGCCATGAGCTGACAAATGTCAACTAGAAAACAAACCCTGTAATGTACTTTATTACGGACACAGAGGTCTTAGTTCAGCTGCTTCTGTACAGCTGTTGAGTACTACCTGAGAATACTATAGGGTATCCAGTTCATCCCCAGATATAGATTTCCCATATATTCATATCCCATGACAGATTTCCCATGTGTCATATCTGTCAGCTGCATATGGGTGTGTCATATGCCCTTGGAGCTCTTAAATGGCACTACATGGCCAGATGTGGACAAGGAGGCAAGCCATGCATTTGTTTACTACTGAATTTGAATGATGTACAGGTTACAAATTACTATCTTGTTTTTGATTCTTTCATCCAGCAAGTCTGAATTACTTACCAATATCCCCACAGAGCCACTGCCATAGTTTTCTGGAGTAAGAGATAGTGACAGGGCAAGAGGAAATGGCCTTGAGTTGAGCCAGGGGAGGTTCAGGTTGGATATTGGGAAAAATTTCATCAGTGAAAGAGTGGTTACACATTGGATCAGGCTGCCCAGTGAAGTGGTAGAGTCATGATCCCTGGAGGTGTTCAAAAAACATGTAGACGTGCATTTTGAGACATGATTTGGTGGGCATGGTAGTGTTGGGTTGACAGTTNGTTCAAAAAACATGTAGACATTGCATTTTGAGACATGATTTGGTGGGCATGGTAGTGTTGGGTTGACAGTTGGGCTTGACGATCTTGGAGATCTTTTCCAACCTAATAATTCTATGTATGGTGTGCAGTGTGTGATTTTTTGCAAATTGTTATATTGTCAGTGAGTTGAATTTTGTAACTAGTTAGAGCAAAGCTGCCTTTAAGTAAGTTACCATTTCGTCTCAAGAAATGAGGGAGCATAGAATAAAATTTAGTGACAGCACATATGAAAAAGAAGCTGCACGGAAGTCACTGAAGAGCAAAGCAGATATGAATTAGATGTGATTTTTCTTCATCTTAGTGTCTCCAGTCATGGTAAGATACTGTGTAATAGAGATGATGAATTGATTGTTAAATGATAATTTATGAAATCCTATGCCTAGTAAAAGTTTTGTGGCATTGAACAGGTCATGAACTAAGAAGCTTTTCCTGTGCATACATGAGCTGACACGGAAAGTAGATTCAAGGTACTTAGGGACTACTGTGTAATCCATGAGCATTTTGTGATAGAAGAAAAGGGAGAAAAAATGAAAGACTCTTGACTCACTAACCATATGTCCATTTTTTGCATTTCAACTGCACTTACATTTTGTCATATAATCTCTTACAAAGATTGTTATGGCTGCAGCTGAGGACAAACTTTTCTAAAGACATTCTTGATCACTCAGCTACTGCCTGAGGTGCTTAGGCATGCCAGCTCAAACACAGGGCCTGTGCATATTCTTGAGCCTCATGAGGTGCCCAGGAATGGAGAGTTCCAGAGTTCCAAGTTTCACATGAACATCAACTGAATTTCTGAAAACTTGAATTTCAATCAGGAATAACAATAACAGAGCTCATAAGGACTCCAGAAACAAACAAGGCCAGTTTGCCATGGGCTTCAAGCCTACCTGTAGAAATTACATCACTGGTTTACACAGGGTGCTGAAGAACTTGCCAATGTCTTGATATCTGATTAACATCAAAGTAAGATAGGAGGAGGTATCTCCAGTTTCTGCGTTATCTGAAACAGCCACTCCTGTGCCAGAGGCTTTGAGTTTTTAATTTGCTGCCCTCTCAATACCCAGAAGGGTGTGACTGGGAAAGGTTTTCCTCAGATAGAACATCAGCAGATATGGCTGAGCTTGTTCTTGGAGGAGCCCTGCAAGGCAGACATAAAGAAAAGGCTGATTCCTTTACAAGTCAAATGTGTGATATATCACTTCTTGAAATAATAAAGGAAAGACTTTCAGAAATATGTGAAGAATAAATGGTGGCTATATAATAAAAGAGCTTTTACAAATCTGGAGCTATGGCTGGAAGGGAGGACGCCCACAGCTCCAACTAATTGAGCTGGAACTGCCCAATTGAATCTTTCTACACCCTGACAATTCCCCTCCACCAGCATCCACCAGTTGACTGTGTTCTCTCTTGATCTCAACCCTGTCAAGTTAACTCATGGTCTTCCTAGTTTGAACCTCATCACACATACTCTTACTTCCCTTCAATTCAGTCCACACTTGTTCAGCCCATCACTGTACAGGCTCTCCGATGGTACAGTCACAAGTAACATTGCTCACTTACTAGGACTGCAAACCAGTCAAAAGTGAGAAAAAATATTTACAAGATGATCAGTGTAACTATTCAGATAAAAAGGTATCAGAATGATAGGGCTTTGGGGGAAAGTATCTGAATACTAGCATTATTTTAAACAAACCCCTCATATTCTGAAAGGCAGTTCATGCCCGCACAATGCAACTTTACGATGAGCTGCCTGGTCTATTATCAACATTTTCGTCAGTCATTTCTAGTGTAGGCTACTGGACAACTGAAAATAAACTGGCTAAGGAATAATAGCTCCTTATGGAGTAATGGCAAAGCAGAGTAATGTCTACTGCTAATATCTTACCTACCATGAACTTGTTTATACAGGCAAACATATCATTATTTATCTGGAAGTCATTTAAGGATGCAACAACAAAGAATTGCATTAATAAGAAAGACTAGGTTTCATTTGAGGTTATGAAAAATTTCTGCATTACTATAGATCAGTCAGAACTCTGTTTACATGCTTACTTGATTTAAGCTGAGATTCATAGCACTGATAGCTGATATATTATTTCTTACCAGTTTTCTTACAGGAAGAGTGAAACAGGAAAATTTAAGAAAGGGCTGATGTTGTACTTAAAAAAAAAATATTTCACTTCTGGGGATAAAAGATCAAATTAATTACTAATAAATTACTAACATAAGATTAAATAGTGTCTATGTCACTGTCATTAGAGGGTCTGGAAATGGATAGATCAATGTGTAGACTGTATCAGGGAAGTTTTCATTTTATACAGTAAACAAGATGTGTCACAGCACTTGTCTGAATGACAGCTTTTCCAAATGGCTACATAGTTTTTAGGAGATAATTTTGTTTAGAAATGAGAGGTGGAGAGTACACAGCATCTAATGTCTTTCAAAGATTAATTGTCGTTACTGCTTGGAAGTTAATTTCTAGCCTGCATGTGCTCCACTCCAACTCACAGCCTTTGAAATTTGTCTTACTTTTGCCATGTTGAACCCACTTTCAGTTTTGAAATATAGAGTACTCTTCTTGAAACAGCTAGAAGGTCACAGTGGCCTACTGGCAGCTCAATATGCAGGGCTGCAGGAGGCTACTCACTGGTTCACTCAAATAACACCTCTGCGACTTATTTAAGGATATAAATCTCAGTGAAATGCAACCAAGGTGAGTGTATAAATAAAACACCACTGCCCCTGCCAATTTTTTTTTCATCTAGGTAGATTAACACATTGAGTAAATTCCTTTAAAACACATACTTCTAAGATAAGCAGATAAATATAGATACTTTCTGTGATCCTGGAGGTACAGGACCTTGTGCTGGAAGTTTTTTTCCCAGGTCACCAAGGGCTCCAGGGAGCAAAGGGTTGGTATCCCATCCCCTGCTTTGCTTGCCTCCCCTTGGACTCCCCCATGCTGCTGGGTTTCACACTTCACCCAGCCAGACCTGCTCCAGGCTCTGGGGACCCCAGTGTCAGCAAGGAACTGCTCTCTGACAGGAACAGGTGTAGCATCATTGGAGAAATAGCCAATTGATCATCAGTCTTACTGGATGAAGTTGAATTAGAAAGATATGCCATTAGTATCTTGCCCAAGCTTTTCCTTCTCCATCTTGCTCAATTAAAATAATACTATACCAATATTACCTGATTCTGACAGTACTCAGACTTCAGGAAAGTAGTGGGCAATGAAGCTACTTAGAGAAAGTTGATGCAAAAAGTTGAAATCCATTATTTTAAGGTCATGACTATTCAGTAGAACCTGGTTTTGAGAGTGCTGTTCGTGTAGCTAGCTTTGGGATGTTTGAATGTTTTATTTTATTTCATTCAGAAAATAAAGCTCATTAACTGTCTTCCTTTACTGTATGGCACCTGTGCTGGTTTTGGCTGGGGCAGACTTAATTTTCTTCACAGTAGCTACTATGGGGCTGTGTTTTGGACTTATGTTGAAAACAGTGTTGATAACACAGGAATGTTTTTCGCTACTACTGAGTAGTGATGACACAGAGTCAAGGTCTTTTCTGCTTCTCATTCCACCTCACCAGTGAGTAGGCTGAGGTTGCACAAAGAGTTGGGAGGGGGCACAGCCAAGGACAGCTGACCGTGAAACCCAAATGTCTCCAGAAACAAAGAATGAAGGGTTTTCTTTTATAATACTTGTTTAGTATATAAAGTAAGATTTAAGACAAATTATTTTTAGGCCTATAAGATTCAAGAGAGGTGAATTTTTAAGTTGTCATTCATTCTGCTAGATTCAAATTCAAATTATTGGTACCCAGCATTCATTTGTCCCCCTCTACTCAGCATTGGTGAGGCACACCTGAAATACTGTGTTCAGTTTTGGGCCCTTCATTACAAGAACGACATAAAGATGTTGGAGCATGTCCAAAGAAGGGCAACAAGGATAGTGAGGGGTCTACAGAATAAATCTTATGAGGAGCAACTGAGGGAACTGGGGTTGTTTTGTGTGAGGAAGAGGAGACTCAGGGGAGACCTTATCTCTACAACTACCTGAAAGGAGGTTGGAGTGAGATGGGGGTAGGTCCCTTCTCCTGAGTTAACAGTGAGAGGACAAGAGTAAATGGCCTCAAGTTGCACCAAGGGAGATTTAGATTGGATGTTAGGAAAAATTTCTTTGCAGAAAGAGTTCTTAAGCATTGGAACAGGCTGCCCAGGGAAGTGGTGGAGTTACCATCCCTGAAGGTGTTATAAAACTTACAGATTTGGTACTTAGGGACATGGTTTAGTGGCATGGTAGTGATAGGTATGGTTGGACTTAATGATCTTAGAGGTCTCTTCCAACCAGACCATCCCTGAAGTGAGTTCATTGGGATACACATCTGCCCTACACAAACCAAAAAGTACACGGTCAAGGCAGCAAGCAAACTTCTTCCTTGCCCACCTCCCCACATCCCCTTGGCA
>VWZO01002091.1:3460-22641 GCA_013396975.1 Bucco capensis
TCCAGCAGGTCGACACACCCTCCCAAATTGGTGTCATCAGCAAATTTGCTGATAATAGACTCAATCCCCTCATCTAAATCATCAATAAAGATTTAAACAGGACTGGACCCAACACAGACCCCTGGGGAACACCACTGGTGACCGGCCGCCAGCTGGACACAGCCCCGTTCACCAGCACTCTCTGAGCCCGATCTTCCAGCCAGCTCCTAATCCAGAAGAGGGTACACTTGTCTAAGCCATAGGCTACCAGCTTATCCAAGAGTATATTATGGCAGACAGTGTCAAAGGCCTTGCTGAAGTCCAAATAGATTATCTTAATGGTTACTGTTGTAGCATTCATGGCTCTACCAATTTAACCACACACAGTGACACAGGGACCTTCCAGGCAACTAGCCTAACACACACAACACAGTCTTCCTAAGTTATGACAGAGCGGATCCAAAATTTTCTTTTTACGTTCCTTTTTACCATCGAATCACTCTACACAGGCAGCAGCACCCTTCACTCCAGCTCACAAATAGCATCACCACAATGCAACCACCTGCAATATTTCCAGTTGTACTCCTGAAGTTAATGGAGATTTTGGGCAAAAGCAGGCAACTGTATTTGGACATGATAAAGGATTACTTACTTTCCTCCGACGTGACCTGAATTAGTAATAAGAATTCACCATCGATGTTTGTACACTGTGAACCATATCACTCAGTTCATCCACTCACAGACAGACAGTTTTGCGTGATTGGGATTTGAAGATGAAATGTCAAGGGGTCATGATGTGTCAAACTGGAAGTGTGTGTTACTCTTGAGTCACTGTCAAATAAATCCAGGATGGCGCTCCTTTCCCAGCCCACACTGCTGTTTTGACTCAATTGCTTCTTGCGTATTCTTTGTATCTCCTTGGCTTTTGTAAATACATAACACAGTAGTCTCTTCAGGACTTTTAGGAAACACCCTCTACCCATTGCATCTTTTTAATTTACATTCTATAAGTTAATTCTTTCTTTTATTTCCTCATATTTAGTGGGTCAGCCTCTTCAATAAAGAATATCCTTTTTTTTCACATGTGAGGTTACTCCACTTTCCCAAATGCTCAGAAATACAAACACAGGCCTCATGCAAATGAGGTCTAACCCCCCACATCCTGCAGTTCACAGAATTTGTGACAGCATTCAGCCAGGAGAAGCATGCACCTGTCTGCTAAATCACAGTACCAGGAGTATGTACCATCCCAAATTCAGACTCTGTGTGGAGAAAGCATGAATGCTGACGGCATTTTCCACCTCAGCACATCCGTGCATCACTTCCAACAGCTGAGAGCTGGCAAGTTCTATAACAAGAAGGGAAATCAAATAAACTGCACTTAAGTTTCAATCTCAAACATACTGAACACTCAATTCCCAGCAATTTGCTTCTTGAAGGTGAGGCACAAAGCTGAAGTGCAGTCACCAAACGTAGCTGTTAACTACAACAGAGACATCCACTCATGTGCCAGCTCATGCTTGTTCTTAGCCAGAGCACCTGTCACTTGATACATGCAATGTTTGGCAATTGAAATCTAGCCAGTCTTAAGAATTACTATACATTGGTTTTAGAACTACCATAAAATACAGGCAATATCCCTCTTGTCCACTGTTTCCACAGAGCTACCTGGGTTAACTGACACATCACAGGGCCTGCAATACCTGGAGGCAACCAAATGATAGAGCTGGAAGTGGTTATTGGGGCATTTCTCTTAACTCTCAAATGCAGACTAGTCAAATGTAGGCTTTTCTTCTCCTCCCATGCATGTTGTCTTGCTTCACTACACAAGTGCTCATTAATGGTCATGGCTGCATATTATTACCTTCAAAACAAACAAAGGAACAAGTCCTAGTCCATGTGATGGGTGTGCTACCAGCACACTGCATTGGTAAAGCTCTCAAAATGCAGACATAACCTTAGCAGCAGGACTGTGCTTTACAGCCAGAGTAATAATCCCATAGAGACTAGGTGAACAAGTTTTACCAGCAAAGATGCAGTCTCTGGGCTACAGCTACATTAGGGCTCTTGCTGACATGGTTCTGGCAATGAGAGATTGCACTGGTTCTCTCTCACGGGTGCTCTGTGCTGTGGCAAAATGCAGTAGCCAGGTTAGCATTAAGCCGACACAGGTAATACACAGCATTCAACATCTGGCAGCATATGTGGCAGAGAAACCCAGAGAGATGGAAGTGGACACATTTTAATTATCTTTGCATTTGGGAATGCAGCCTCTATACTGAAGCATAGACACTGGAGCTTGACTCTGACAGAATTTAATCAGGGATAATCACAGGTAGACCTTGGTACACTTAAGCTGTGTCTGTTCTGGTTTTTGCACCACATGAGCAATCCAAGGCAGTTTATGAACTTCAGTGTAGCTATGAACTTATGTACCTCCATGTACACACAGACAGATATGCTTTTCCCCTCTTCCATGGCCACCAAAGAGCCAGCCAGACCGCCAGGGAAGGTGTTTGCAGACACCCTTAGATGACTGTGAAGCCCAAGTCACACAAGACAGCACAGGCTTAGTGAATCCTTATGCATCCAAGGGAGTTGTCACAGTGTCTCTGCACATCACTCAATGCATTCTTCACAATCATTAGTCTTTTCTTCCATTATCTGAAGCACCTCCACCTCCTTTGGCCTCTATGACAAGGAGCTGACCATGCTGTTGTACTGGTCTAGCCAGCAAACCCTGCCTGGAGAATCTGCAAGCCTATGGAAGGTTATCGCTCCTGAGGAAAAAAATTGTAGGTAACATACTCTCCCGACTGTTTTTGAATCAAAATGTCTATGACTACTGTTTTAATGCTGAATTTAGCACTGCTGCTAGGTATTAACCATCTTCAAAGTGTCCATGACAGATCAAAGACATCAGTAATGAAACTCAGATTCCAAAGGGCTGTTACGGTAGGTAGGCAGTATGCTGCTTGATTCTCAGGACAGCTACATGTCTAGGCATGTGCTAGATTATCTTCAGACTTCATACCAGTTAGACAGACAAAATGAATGCTAAACTTTGAGGGGCCAGATGGTATTTATTGAGGAGTTCTTTGGAAACTCAGGGACAAAATAGCTGAATTAGTAACAGAAGTGTGTTACCTCTTGCCAAAATTATAGTGGAATACTGGAAGCCAATGCTGTAATCAACAATTAGAAGAAGACTCTTAAGTGTCCAGGAAAATACAGTCCTGTGAACCTAATATCTGTACTGAGTGTAGAGTCTAAGAAGGGACATTACTAAGGAGCTTCTGGACCTTTCTGGAAAAAGCCACCATGGCTTTCGTAAAGAGAAATCTGGACTTAATAACTTTGTGGATATCTTTGAAGAGGCCAGACACATGTGAAATTAAGAGTGATCCAGCAGTTCCAATCTACTTAAATTTCCCAGAGGCTTTTAAAGAAAACCAGGCAGCCATGGAATAAGAGGGAAGGTCTTCTTATGGAACAGTAATGGATTACAAGAAAAGTAATACAGGGTAGCAGAAAAACAGTTGGTTTTCACAGTGCCACCTACTAACCAGTGGTGCCAGACCTGAACTGTTTTGTATATTCATAAATGGTCTGAAAAGGGTTGAGCAGTGAGGAGCAGAAGTTTGCCCACAACACAAAGTTGCAGGCATTTTGCAGGTCGTAGCTCTGTATGTCAAGCTGGGATGTTTTTCCATCATCCCGCTCACTTTACCATTTTTATCCATCAGTTCATTGCCTAGTCAGTCTCACAAGGTTCTTCAGTTCTTTGCAGCTTACCAGAGCAACCTGCTGTAGGTTATCCTGCTCTTGCAGGGCAGTTGGACTAGATGATCTCCAGTGGTCCCTCCTTTACAACCCCTAACATTCTGTGATTCTGTAAGTCCTTACTATCTTGATTGCCTACCAGAGTCCTTACCATCTTGACTAACTTTGCTATCTGGCTGCCCAGACACACAACTGTCTATTCAAGGGATAGATCCAAATTGACTGTACTCTGTTAAATGAAGCAAAATAATTCATACCAAACTCAAGATGGAGATTTGCCATGCAGGAACAGATGAGGGAAATGTCCCACAGTCTGTCCTTGTTTCAAGCACAAGTAAAAGACAGAGCAAAACAATTCTTTTAAAAGCTCCTCCTCTTTATCTACATATGAGTCTTTATTGCAGTTGGGTCGCAGCAAAGACATAGTTGCAGCACTGTGTACCTACAAGATGCAGATTGTAAAAACAATTTGACCCTTGATTAAACTCTGAGTGCCAGTTCTCTTCTTCCCTTCCTAACCACACAATAGTTAGATACAGAAAATGCCCCTCCCTACCAAAGACAGGAATGCATATGACATCACTAAAACAGCAAAGGAAAAATTAAAAGGACATTAGGGAGTTGGATTTGATGATCCTTGTGGGTCCCTTGCAATTAGGATTGTTCTATGATTCTATGATCAGTAGTCTCTATTATAAAAAGAAAGCTAGACTTAAAAGATCCTCTTGGCTCCAGTGAGCACAGTTTGAAGGAAAAAGCTTCACGTACATGACTGAGCTCCTTCAATAGTATTCTCCAAAGTCTGTCACACATAGTACAACCTCCTTTTAAAACAAGTTATGAGAACTTTTCCTCAAAAAGCTTTCAACAGTGAAGTAACATCTAACTCTTTGCAGTGGAGTGGTCTGATTGATTGTTCGATAGTCCCCAACTCTGATGCCATCAATGATGGGAAAGGAAGAACAAAGAGTGAGAGTACAGATACAAGCATTATTTGGTGTACTTCCAATTAAGTAACAAGAAATAAATGTTGTTCCCCAAAAGACTGGCTATATTAAGCATATTATTTTTCAGCAATGTAACAGTCATCCATGAATAATGAGTGGCATCTTTGTGCCCTTATACAGACACACAGACAATTCATCATCTTTACAACATATAACCTGCAACCCTTGGACTCCTGGCAGAACACAGATAGTGCTGTAATCACACAAACTGCATGCCCTTCCTTTGTGTTATTCACTGTTGTACACAGAGCAGGATGCACACTAGGTTGTTCAGTAGGATAATGGACATTCTCATATTCTGTTTATCACACACATTCTGTTTATATTTCCTGTTTTATCTGTTTGTAACAGAACACATCTGTTCTTTAGATGGCACTTTGTGAAGACGGTGGAAGTCTCTTCTTTCCAAACCCTTCCAGTGAACAATGGCCTCTTACATAGTTATTTTCCAGTAAGTATTCTGCATTACATCTTCAGTTCAGTAAGAAAAAAGCAATTATTTCCCTGCATTTTTGTCAAGAAACAGGAAGAGCAAGCTTTTTATGCTGAAGAAGCATTTGTGTTCAGTTTTATCCGAAGAGCTGTAAATTCTCTGCTCCTCAACGAGAAACTTGTTAATATAAGCTGCTATTTTAGCTTGGGCCTCTGAAACACCACCACAAAACATTCTACTCTCATGCTAAGCCCCTGCTAAGAGTTAGTATACAAGACTGCAGCAGATAGAGTTAATTAAGCAGAGCTTAATTAGTCCTTGAGATGAGGGATCAAACACATTATACAAGCGTCTTTATTTTTTATTAGGTATGGGAAAAAAACCCAAACCTTGTTACTGCAGTAGGGGGAGAACATGGAAACCAAAGAACAAGACAAAGGAAGGAAGAGATCAGTACACAAAAAAAATAATTGTATAAATACTCATGGCCTTTATGCTGTACAAGACTGCTCAAATTCTTGCTACAGTTCATACTAACAACTTCCTTACTCTCCATATTTAAAATAGCGAATATTTCCTACCTCTATCTCAGCTGTCTCAAGAGTGCTTTTTGGACTGAGGGTTCTTCCATTTAGCTTGTGCATGCAGGAACCTAGGTATACCTAAGTTTCAGATAGGTTACTTGGATGTCAGTTTAATGTATAACTTGGTGAAATGTATCAGGACTGCAAGAATTTCTAAAAATGCATTTAAATCCCATCACCAAACATATAACCATCATGCTTTCAGATTAAAAGCAAATGTGATCCCACATTCCTGAGTGGTCTCAAATATTGTGAGTGAAGCAAGAGGATTTAAGATGTTTCAGAAATTCACTGGGACTGAAGTTTGCTATCTTGCTAATGCGTTTATCTCTGGGACCACTCCTGTTCAGCATCTTTATTGATGACTTAGATGAGGGGATAGTGTGCACCCTTAGTAATTTGCAGATGACCCTAACCTGGGTGTGTCAACCTGCTTGAGAGTAGGGAGGCTCTGCAGAGGGACCTAGACAGGCTCCATCAATAGGCAAAGGCCAATTGCATGAGTTTTAATAAGGCCAAATGTCAGCTTCTGCGTTTTGGACACAACCCCAATAGCACTACATGCTTGGGGAGGAGTGACTGGAGAGCTGTCCAGCAGAGAAGGACCTGGGGGTGCTGATTGACAGCCTGCTGAACATGAGCCAGCAGTGTGCCCAGGTGGCCAAGAAGGCCAATGGCATCCTGACTTATATCAGGAATAGTGTGGCCAGCAGGAACAGGGAGGGGGTCTTGCCCCTGTACTTGGTGCTGGTGAGGCCACACCTTGAATAGTGTGCAATTTTGAGCACTGCAGCATAGGAAGGGCATCGAGGTGCTGGAGAGGGTGCAGAGAAGGGCAACTAGGCTGATAAGGGGTCTAGAAAACAGCTCTTATGAGGAGAGGCTCAGGGAGCTGGGGCTGTTTAGCCTGGAGGAGACTTAGGGGACAAGACCCTATCGCTCTCTTCAACTACCTGAAAGGAGGTTGTAGAGAGGCAAGTATTGTCCTCTTCTCCCTTGTGACTAGCAATAGGACTAGAGGGAATGGGTTCAAGTTGTGCCAGGGCAGGTTTAGACTGGATATTAGTAAACATTTCTTCACTTATACAGTGGTGCAGTATTGGAATAGGCTGCCCAGGTAGGTGGTGGAGTCACCATCCCTGGAGGTTTTCCAAAAACAGGTAGATGTGCCACTTCGGGGGATGGTTCAGGGATAAGAGTAGTGTAGGCCTATCAGTTGGACTTGATGATCTAGCAGGTCCTTTCCAACTGCATGATTCTATGTCTTTACTCCCCCCCAGTTCTGAACCATTTGGTTTTAGTTATGAGTAAATTAGATAAATTTTACTTAACCCATTTAGACATCATAGCTGCATTTGTCAGACTTCTAACTCACCATCACAAATAGTATCTTTTGTTACCTGAAGCTGGGCAAGTTGAACTACTCAGCATTTTGAAGAGCTTGAAAGAAAAGAAAGCACCAACTAAAATGTGTTATAAAAATCTTATTTAGGTATCTTAAAAAATACAAGGCACATTATACAAAAATCAAATAGCTATTCATCAAAACTTAGTTAAATATCCCCATTTAAGATGCTGTACTGGCAAGCATTAAGTAACAGTGTACAATCTCAACTAACATTTTACCTCAATGCTAGCTGATAACAAGTTCAGCTTATCAGCTAATTAGGATAACCTTACAGGCCTCTGCCATGTTACTATTTACAGCACAGGAAGTTGAAAAAAAAATATAAATTTACATTATACTAAAGATAATTAGTCTACACCTAGATGGTGAAATTAACTCTCCTTCTCTCTTAAGTTTCAAATAGTGTTCACTAAGCAGGTACACACAGCAAGGTCTTACATTAACAATCTGTTCAGGTGTTTAACACAATACAGTTAAAGCCAAACAAAACAGCTTTCTCCGTTAATTAAATATACTAGCAAGACTACATAACATTCCAGTGATATGTGATAACTTCGATACTGAACAAAAATGTCTACAATCTCAACTCACTCTCAGGTCAGCAAAAATTTTTAAGAGCTCCTGAAATGTCATGATTAATTTGCCAGTTTAGTGGGAAGATTTATCCGCTTAAGATTTCTGCACAGGGTAAGCAGCTCTCAGTTCTGAAATTCAGGCTTCAATGAAATTGCTAAAAAGCAGAGATATTTCTTCAAACTCTCATATGAAAGAACTGTCTTGTCACACACATGCTTTCAGCTGTATTAAACAGAAGTTCACTTTTGTAGGATTAAACTCAGTAGGTTGACTTAGTGGTCCCATTTGAGTTTGAAGAGTAAGAATTTGATTTCCTGGGGTATCTGCCCGATGAGAGAGAGACCTGCATCCTCCGTGTAGTTCGCACACTTCGACAAAGAAGAGCATTTTTAAGGTTGTCTCTGAAGTCTTTTGAAATGTAGTAATAGACAAACGGATCAATACAACTGTTCAAGGTAGAAAGACACAGCGCAGTTATGTATGACACATACAGATAGCTCTGGTTATGAGTTTTGAGAAGCAAGTAGTGCAGAACAAGTAGCACATTGCTAGGTGTAAAACAGATAAGATACATGGACAGAACAACAATAATGAGTTTGATTGCTCTTTTTCGTTTCTTCCCAGTGCTGACATCTGAGATAGAGGCATTCAGAGTTTTAATCATTAGTATGTAAGCGACAGCAGTGATGAGAGCTGGGATTAGGAAGAGTCCAATTGCAAGTGAGAGGAAATAACTGAACATATCATGAGCTAAAACATTTTCAGGCAACACATCATGACAGGTAGTGATGTTAAGATTTGAAATATATGCTGTCTGATTAACAAGATACAGTGGAATAGTGCCCAGCAAAATCAGTATCCAGATAGCAAGGGAGATGCCAAAGGCAATTTCGGATTTCTTTCTTGATTGCACTATGGGGTTCACTACAACCCAATACCGTTGCACACTGAGACATGTCATAAAGAGAATGGAACAGTACATATTTCCATAGAAAAATACAACAAGTACTTTGCAGAGACCTTCACCAAATAGCCAGTTATTGCCATTTACATGGTATGCAATCTTCAGTGGGAACCAGACAACAAAAAGCAGGTCTGCCAGTGCTAAGTTAACCATGTAAATCACAGCTGGATGTTTCTTCTTTGTTCTGAAAAAAAAGACCCAGAGGGCCATGGCATTGCTTGGCAAACCAATGATGAAGACAATGACATAGACAATGGGAAGAAAAACTGTAGTCAGCTTTCCTTTGAGGGCTTTTGCTGCAAATTCATCCACTTCGTATAACTCTTCAGAGACATTAGTTGTATCTGGAACTTTCCAGCCAGCAAAACTTCTTCCTTTGGAGCTGCTGGTTCCCCTGCTCTCTAAAATTAAGAGACAGCAACAACAGAAGTTTCCATTATTGAAATACAGATTTTTTTTTTTCCCTTTTTAGAAATAGACTAGACATCATAATTTACTCCGAAGATTTAAAAGGGCCTTATCAACAGAAAAATTAAGATTGGTTTTAAAACACTTAATTTTTCTTATTTCTATTATCAAAAGACAACCTATATAGTTACCAAAGAATTGTATCAGCAACCAAAATTCTTTTCTGTGTCACCAGTGATACTACAAATACCTTGTTAAAATAGCTGTCATATGTTCCTACAGTTACAGTAGAAACTGTTTCCCATACCCCAGGGCACCATTATCCTTTCACATGGCAGTGCCAAATTACTCAAGAATTGGGACTCATAAAACTTTGCAGCAGGCTAATGTAACTGCAATAGAAGTCACCTCCGTTTAGATGGCCTGAAAATCAGGTATGCAGTAAAAAAAGAGTACACTGCCCTCAAACAAAATGCCAAAAAGCTATGCACAAGTATGTATGTATGGCTAGGTTTCATGAACGAAGATCCAGGGAGGGCTCCACCCATGCTCCTCAACAGCACCTTTTACAAGCATGCTGATAAAAAGAGGATAGTGGATAGCACCCTTGAGCCTGAACAATGGATTTTTTTTTAGGTGAGACACAGCATGCGCAGAGCTGGACCCACCCTTTAGTCCTAAGGTTCATCTGCCAGGGCCTAGCAAGCTTGGGTGCTGGGAGCGAAGTTCTTAGGACGTAGGTTTTATTAGAGTGTCCTTCTCTTAGATGGAAGGCCTTATAGGGCTAAACGAGCTACATCTGCCTGGGTTTGGAATCAGAGTTGTCCTTCTCCTACAATGACTGCCAGAAGGCTAATGAGCTCATCCTACCCATACAAGGATTATAGGAACATGGGTTTCACTCCCCACACTTTACTGTGGGCAATGAGTTTAATGCTCCATCTGCTGTCGGCACAGTTACTGCACCAGGGGCCACAGAAGACCCCAAGTGATTTTCAGACTGTGACTGCTATGCACAAGTGATCTCTAGGGAAAGAAAGATGCATGTTATACTGTATATGAATGAAACTTGAACAGGGTAACTTTGCGCATGAAGATGCAGCAGGGTCAGCCTTCTGGAATCTCCTTCAAATTCATGGGCAAGATGGTCAGTCTCTGCAATTTCTACTTGTCCTGGTTTAAGTTAGAAGAGAACTAACTCTGTTCAGTGATTTTAATTTCCAGCTAAAGTTTCTCTAAGTCACTGCTAAATGTAGTGTACTAGATTGGGGTGCAAAGTAAAAGGCTGCATCTGCAGAGAGGAGCAGACAGTTCAGGTAACCTTAAGTTGACCAACAAGGTATTGCACTCCATATATGTCATATTCAGTACAAAACTGAGGGTCAGTTCCTGAACATCCCACAGCAATCTTGGGCCCTCTTACATAAAGCCTAAGACCCAAGCAAGGCAGGTACATGATTAAGATAGATATCACATAATGCAAATAGTAACTGGCTAAGCAATGTCTCTTTTTCAGGTGTATAGTTCAGATGAGAAAGATCTCTCTGGGATCCTTTATTCTAAGTTGACAGCAGTTCTCGGTTTACTGTAACAAGCACAATATACAATAGAATCATAGAATCATAGAATGGTTACGGTTGGAAGGGACCTCTGGAGGTCATCTAGTCCAACCCCCCTGCAGTGGGCAGGGGCATCCCCAACTACATCAGGTTGCCCAGAGCCCTGTCAAGCCTCACCTTGAATGCCTCCAGGGATGGGGCCTCAACCACCTCCCTGGGCAACCGGTTCCAGTGTTCCACCACCCTTGTGGTGAGGAACTTCTTTCTAATGTCCAATTTAAATCTACTCCTCTCCAATTTAAAACCATTGCCCCTTGTCCTAAGCACTTGTCCATCAGTGAATAGTTAATATTATCCCATTGCAGTCATACTACTTTTTTCTTATTAATGTTTTGTGATCAGATACAAGGCAATGTTTCTCAACTGATGTTCATAGCTTGGGTTAAAAAAAACCCCAAACAACAAAGAGCTATAATAAGGTGGATTTTCTGACATGTGAACCACAGGCAGGACTTAGTATTGCAAAAGCAGCAGAATAGAGACAAAGGGTTTTTTTATTCTATTTTTGAAGACATAAGTGTGGTGGGTTGACCTGGGCCAAGCGGCAGATACACACCAAGGTTCTCTATCACGTTCTCGCCCCACACCTCCCACAGCACGACAAGGGGGGTTGAACGAGATGGAAACAGCCCGTGGGTTTTAGTAAAGGCAGTTTAATAAGCAAAATAAAGAAAGGCAAGGCCGCACGCGTGTAGCAAAGCAAAGCAAACTTGAGCTTTAGTCTCTACTTCGCATAATAGGTGATGTCTGGCCCTTTCCCAGGGAGCAGGGCTCCAGAACCCATAGTGGTTGCTTGGGGGGCAGACGTCTTCTTCCCGGCCCCTTCCTTCCCTCCCTCCCCCTCTGCCTTTTATCCCTGAACTGACGCCATATGGTATGGAATAGCTCTTTGTTCAGTTTGGGTCAGCTGTCTTGGTTGTGTCCCCTCCCAGGATCTTATCCACCACATTGNCTTATCCACCCCATTGCCTTGGTGCTGTGCCAGCCTTGCAACAGTCACAACATCACAGGTTTTATCTTCAACCCGAGGCACAGCATTTCTGAAAACTGTATGGGAACATTAACTCCATCTCAGCCAAACCCAATACACGTAAGTTAAATGGGTGATTTCAGAGACCAAGTCTTGGTTTTATGCTGACCTTGAGCAATTCCAGCCTCAAAAGTTCAAACAGTCGCAATTGAGAGGGTTGCGGCAATCTCAAGCACAAATACAGGCTAGGCAATGAGTGGACTGAGAGCAGCGCTGTGCAGAAAGACTGAGTATGAGCCAGCAATGTGTACTTGCAGCCCAGAAAATCAATTGCATCCTGGGCTACATCAAAAGTGTGGCTAGCAAGTTGAGGGAGGTGATTCTGCCCCTCCATTCTGCTCTGTTGAGACTCTACCTGGAGTACTGTGTACAGCTCTGGGACCCTCTGCATGACATGGGACCTGCTCAAGCAGGTCCTGAGACAGTCCATGAAGCTAATCAGGGGGCTGAAGCACCTCCTCTGTGAGCAAAGGCTGAAGGGGTTTAGCTTGGAGAAGAAAAGGTTCTAAGGAGACCTGAAGGGCCTACAGGAAAGATGGGGAAGGACTTTTTATCGGGGAGTGTAGTCATAGGACAAGGGGTAATGGTTTTAAACTGAAAGGGGATATATTTAGTTATAAAGGAAGAAATTAATTACTGTGAGGGTAGTGAGAGGGCTGTGGAGTCTCCTTCTCTGGAGACATTCAAGACCCACCTGGATGTATTCCTGTGGGACCTTGCCTAGGTGATCCTGCTCTGGCAGGGGGGTTGGACTAGATGATCTTTCTAGGCCCCTTCCAATCCCTAACATACTGTGATACTGTGAGACATTGCAACAGGTTGCTTAGAGAAGCTGTGGATGTCCCTTCCCTGGAAATGTTCAAGGCCAGGTTAGATGGAGCTTTTAACAACCTGATACAGTGGAACATGTCCCTGCCCATGGCAGGGAGGCTGGACTATACCATCCTTAAGGTCCCTTCCAACCCAAATCATTCTGTGATTTT
The DNA here is from genome assembly GCA_013396975.1 of Bucco capensis. NCBI lineage: Eukaryota > Metazoa > Chordata > Aves > Piciformes > Bucconidae > Bucco > Bucco capensis. The sequence continues at coordinate 16,235 of VWZO01002091.1, forward strand.
ATGATGACAGCAGATAGAGGGCAGCTTTGGTTAGCCCAACTGCACCCATATTGGGAGAAAGTTCCCTGTCCTGTTGGTCTTTGCAGTTAACACTCCCTTTACAAGCACCAATCCCTTGTCAGGCACATCCATTTTCTACATCCTTTTCTTACTCCTTCTGTGCTTGCAGTTTTCCATAACAATTGAGTTCTTTTCAAAGCCGAGTTTCACCCTGTCTGACTCACGTGGAGAGAATGCAGATGATTTGCTAATCTGCCCACGGGGAAAAGCTTCCTTGGCCTCATGGGAAACACGGACTCTCCTCCGCAACAAAAGGCTGTTTCAACACCTTTACCATTTGTCTAGAAGACATAACCCACTGCGTACCAAACAAAGGATTATGCCTACCCTGCAGACACAAAAGTGACAGCAGCAAAGAGTATCTAAATTAACCAAATTAGGTCACGGTAGTAATGCCCACACAGGACTAAGGTTAAGATTACCCCCGTTCTTGGATATGCTGCCCAGATTCACCACAACCCCATAATTGCATTAGCCTTTTTGGCTTATAGTGCATCTCCCTTGATTGGGACGGGATCATACTTCAACTTGTTCTACCTCCCTACTCCAGAAAATCAAGTTCCTATCTAAAACTTTTAAGGATGCAACTTCCCCCGCTCCTGCAAGATGATCCCAAATTCCTCCCCCCGCCCAGGTCAGACAACAAGCCCATTAAAATGCAGCTTATTTTCAGAAACTCCGCTCTGAACAAGATTTGCAGCTATCTAGTGTCTATTCTTTGAGAAAACCGGATCTACCATGTGCTTAGCTTCAACATTTACACAATCTGTAAGCATATACTTATATTATGTACTTAAACCCAAGATGAACAAATACAGAAGGACACAGTGCAAAGGCATACGTACGTATGGCAATGGGGTTTACTATAAAAGGTAGCAAAACATCTACCATAAGGCAATGGAATAGTAATATGAATGATTTTTCTTCCCCGACGAGCACTTACGCTCACTAAGAAATATTATAAACTAACAATGATAAAATTGGGGGGGAGGGGTTGGTTGGGGTTTTTTTTTAAAGTCCTAGCATTTTAGCGTTGGGGAAAAGGGCAATAACAGAGTCTTCAGGGTTTATGTTTATATACAGCTTTTAGGCAGGTTGCTGGCCGAGAAACAGATTAGGTACAGCACCGATGCGGAAGAAGCCAAAGCCACCCGAGCAAGGCAGCTGCCGCGGAAAGCCCACGTAGCATGCGCGGCCCCTAAGCCCTCGTCCTACCGGCTCCGTGCGCATCCCGAGTCCAAAGGGAGCTGGGAGCCGTGGCAGGCTGCTTGCCCAGTGAGCTGCTTTCCCCCACCTGTTGGAGGAACCCACTCTCCGAGGGTGCCAGCAGTTCCATCGCACTTGCCACAGTCTTCCAAACCTGTTCCGACCCCGAGGGAATCTAGCCCAGCCCGCTCTGGGCTACCCGCACCCTAGCCCGGGAACAGAAACCTGGTTCAGCTTCAGCACGGTTCAGCCCCACCGGCCACCGAGTGCCCAGCCATGCCCCCCACAACACTCCCCATCTCTAGAGCCACCGACCACAGTCTAGCCCGCAGCCGAGAGGCGCCGACCAACCAAGGCGGCCCCCACAAGAGCCCTCGTGGGGCTCAGCAGTTCCCAGCCGATCCCAGCCGATGTAGAGGCTCTAGCACCCGTTGTCAGCAGCTCGCTCTCCTCTCACCTGCGGGAGTGGCTGCTCCCAGAAGCAACGCACAGAACAGCAACAGCAAGAACAACCCACGGCGCCCAGCCATCCTCTCGCCGCTCTCCGGCTGCCGCCACCACCACCTCTCCTTCACGCTCGACTAGTTTCACCTGATATCTGAACTATGTGGGGGCGAAAGGCGCGGTCTCGCCTCTACCAGCCTGGCGGCAGGCAGGGCGGGGCGGAGCCAAGCCAAGCCAAGCCAGGCCAAGCCAGGCCAGGCCAGGCCGTGTCTCCCACCCCCGAAGGGCTGTGGGGCAGCCCTTAAAATGGCGGGAGTCTGCATCATGGGTCCTTTCTATTCGCCTTAAAATGGAGGGAGTCTGCATCATGGGTCCTTTCTATTCGCCTTAAAATAGCAGGGGCGCTGCCTCTGCGGACTTAGGGGGCAAGTTGGCTTCGCGGCTCGCCTGACTTCACGTCCTGTGTCCGTGTTCTGTGGTTGCTGGGGCTGAGCAGGTGCCACGCATCTTGATTCTCACTCTCCATCTCAAGCTGGTCCTGCGGCGACCACCCAGCCCTCAACCCAGATGTATGAGCCGGCGCAGGGTAAGAAAGGGGTGTTTTCACTTGCCAGGCTCGCTTAAACTTATAGTATACCAACCACTTTTTGAGTCTGCAAATAGGGATTTCAAGAACAGAGTTGACCACAGTGCAGTATTAGCAGTGTTTGGTGTTCATCCACACACATATGATTTTAAGAAATGCCTTTAGGTTTGTAAAATCAACTACACAACTTATCAAATTCCAAAATTAGAACTACATATTCAGCCCTGGTTCACACTTCCAGACCAGTTCTCCAGTTATATCACTAATGCTTCTTCTGCCTCTGCCAGTCTGCAGAATGCTCAGAGTTCAGGTGGTGTTTTCCTTTTTCTTTCCCCTCCTTTTTTCTTTTTTTTTTTTTTTTTTGGAATGAATGTGTTATGAATATACTCTGTTCTTTGTTGTTTTGAAGGGAAATCAGGGGGATTTTGTGGGCTCTCTGAGATGGTCATGAAATACAGATGTGTGCTGAGGAGATCTACATTGTTCCCATTTTACAGATGGAAAATGGGAGTACAGAGAGATGAAGGTAAATGCACTTGGAAGTTGTGGGTACTTGAGTTGATATCAAGGGTCTCTCTTTTTTCAGTCTTTATTATTCCGCACTCAAAGCACGGTTCCTGTTTTATCATCTACCCAGCTAGAACTGCTTATGGATTTCTCATCTTAGTCTTAGCCTCATTGCTATGCTCTGGGACAGTCATAGACCATCCTTCTAGACTTCCTCCCTGTCTCCTTCTCTCTCACTTGCAGTGCTATTTTGTTTGCCTTCCCATTAGAAACTGCTTCATGGGTACGTAACCTCCTATTACTAGTCACCTTGTCCAGTGAGTTGTAGTCTTCTCATCTGCCATTTTATCTAATCTCCCTTTCAAATGGGCATGTACGTATGTACTGGCTACTGATCTTTACAGTGTTTTCCCTCTCAGATCTCTAGTGCTAAGGAGTGGTCAGTCCTCCTCTCATCTGATTCTGCTGAAGCTGGTGTTCTGCTGCCAGCATCTTGTCCTGGTTTTCACTGTTTATTTTCTTCTGATTTTTTCCATTCAATCTGTCTTTTTGTCCCCTTTCCATTCAAAGCAGACAGCTCCTTCCCTCTTTTGCTTGACTCAAGCATCAGTGGAAGGAACCGAGAATGTAAAGGAAAAGGTTTCATTGCTGTCACTAAACAAAATCTGCTCTAGGCTGTCCCGTGACAGGTCACAGCTGCAACTGGAGAAGTCCTGTGGCTGCACATAAAAGCAAGTGCTGCTGTAGGTGCATCTTCTCGAAATGCAGCTCTGGCTCTGGACTTAGCCTACGTTGAACTAAAGGAGACTATGTTAACAGAGGTTTATAATTTGGCTAGGTTTTCACAGGGATGTGAGAAACGTGTAACTGATGTGAAGATCATCTTCCTTTAAAATTTTTTAAACAACTTATTAGATTCCCAAGCAGTTAAAAATGGAACTTATAAGAGGGAGTGTCAGGCAATTTTAATACCAGAGAACTCTATCAATCTGTCTTATAAGATAGACATGGCCATTCAGTTCTTAAAGAAGGCTTATAAGAAAAATGGGGAGAAACTGTTTACCAGGACCTGTAGTAATAGGACAAGGGGTAACATTATTAAATTTGAAGCGGGTAGATTTAGATAAGATAAATGGAGGAAATTCTTTACTGTGAGAGTGGTGGGACACTTGAAGAGGTTGCCAGAGAAATTTTAAATGCCCCATCATTGGAAGTGTTCAAGGTCAGATTGGACACGGCTCTGAGCAATCTCACTTAGTGAAAGGTGTCCTTTCCATGCAATGGAGTTGGACTAGATGATCTTTAAATGTCCTTTCCAACACAAACGGCTCTGTGCTTCTATAACCAAGTAATGGTCTTTCGCACTTGTAAGCAGTAGTTCCTTGTGCTCCATCTGTGCTTTGCTAATAAAGCTTTTATTCTGGTTTTGTTCTGTATGCTGTAACTGAGAAATTGGTGTTCCTAGCCAACATCTTCAGTAGAGAGAATGTTTGTTAGGAATACTCCCCATTTATAGTCTACAAATCAGTTCTCTCCCATGATTTAGAAAATACTTAATAAAAACTGGAAATCATCTTGCACCTTTGTACAGTGGCTTGACAAGAACTTTGAATTTCCATGAATCATTATTAAAGCATACCCCAAACTGACAAAAAAGTAAGTGAGCACAACTCAGAATTCCCTGCTTCAGCAGTGTTTGTCTGAGGCATAATATGGAAGGTCTCGTGCACCTTTGGGCAAAGGTCATAACTGGAAATGTGCTCTCCTTTGCACTTTGAGTAGCTGGTGGGTGTGGTGGTATTAGCACCATTGAGCACAGGGACTCCAGAGGGAACTTTGCAGGTTATACTCCTTATGTCTTCTTAAATTTTCAACAGCATAATGATGTGACGTAATCATGAAGATGTGTGATCATCAAGGATACTTAGTACCCATTTATTAAATGAGACATGGATGTGGCTTCATTGCAAGGCACTTGTCAGTACTTACAGAGTTTGTGCTAGGATAAATGAGTGAGAGCATTTTCAATATACAGCTTGTTTTGTGTCTCTCATGTTCCCCTGGGAATTTCTGAATTCAGATGGCAAATATGTTTTCAGTGTGTGGCTTATTTTAATCATACCACATGTCTGTTGAGGGATAAGGTAAAGGATGGCTTTTTGTGCCGTATGTCTTACACAAATACCCAGATTTTTGTTTCAGGTGCAAGAAAAGCTTGATTTAGGAAGGGAGAGGAAATAAAAATCTCATAAGGTAAAAAAATCAGCATCTTGTAGGGATGACAGAAATACTTAAATATCTTTCCAACAATGCAGTTAGTGCAAGGGCTTAAGGAGGGAAGATGAAGTTTAGTTCAAATAAAACAATATAAATCATTTAATTTTAAAAACTAATTTGGGTTTTGATTCAGGACATATGTTGCATCATCTCTTGGTGCTGTAGCCTGTCCTCAGGGTAACCACCTGGCATCTTAGAAACTAGGACAATACCTGGGTATTAAGTTCCTACAAGGCTTTGCTTTTGCAGTGCAAGACCAAGTCTCTGGGAATAATGAGCCTTTTTAGTAAAGCATTTCAACACAATTAAGCCCTCTGTCCTTTCTCCTTATGTTTCTCATTCATAAAAGCCCCTGTACCATCTTAAGCAATCTCTGTTCCTTATTTTCCTGAGCCTTTGAACAGGTCTGTGTTTCCTGCTCAATTTTTGTTGGCCATGCTGACAGTCTTGTTAGGTACTACATAATGGTTGTTGCTAATGTCCTTGATGCTCTCTGTGTGTCCAGCAAGGATCCTGGGACATAGGAGGGATTATGGGCAGCAGCTAGCTGTACATTGTTCTGTTTCTCAGGTACCAAAGATCCATTTCATTTCACTCTGTATTTAGGAAGTCCCTTCCATTACTTCTTTTACTGCATCTACCCCAATGTCCTGGTTTGACCAGAGGCCTCTTCTTCTGTAAAAGGGGGGAGGAAGAGCCGAGCCCCGAACACAGCTCCAGGAAAAGAAGGAAGCAGGAAGAGAGACTCTCTCACTTCATTCCCTCCTGTATACACAAAAACACATCATCTTTCTGTGCGAGAGTTTTAGCAGTTCATGATTCGTTGCCGATTGTCTCTCTTGAATGATGTCTCGGGGTCACGGCCCTTGACCATCTCCTGTCCGGATCTGCGCAGCTGCGAGCTTTCATTCTCGTGGGCGAAAGAGGGGAGGCAAAAGAAGTCTAGCCACTGAATCTTCTTTTAAAGAGATAGTGTCCAAAATTCAAAAGGGAATATGATGTACAGAAAATCCTTAATGTCCCTTTCTCTTCAGTTTTAAATCACCCTATGACACCCAAGATGGTTGCATTTTTGGGGAAATGCTATCCATTGCAACTATATGCAATATGAGCATGTCATACTGATGTGCTATTTTATCATAGAATCATAGAATGGTTTACGTTGGAAGGAACCTCTGGAGGTCATCTAGTCCAACCCCCCTGCAGTGGGCAGGGACATCCCCATCAAGATCAGGTTGCCCAGAGCCCTGTCAAGCCTAACCTTGAATGCCTCCAGGAATGGAGCCTCAACCACCTCCCTGGGCAACCTGTTCCAGTGTTCCACCAC
>VWZO01002092.1:6203-16270 GCA_013396975.1 Bucco capensis
GAGGAAAGTTGACATCTCCATGAGGAAAGTTGACATCTCCATGAGGAAAGTTGACATCTCCATGAGGAAAGGTGACATCTCCATGAGGAAAGCTGACATCTCCATGAGGAAAGTTGACATCTCCACGAGGTAAGTAGGCATCTCCATGAGATAACCAGGTATTTCCATGAGATAAGTAAGCATCTCCATGAGGTAAGTTGACATCTCCATGAGGAAAGTTGACATCTCCATGAGGAAAGTTGACATCTCCAAGAGGTAAGTAGGTATCTCCATGAGGTAAATAGGTTTCTCCATGAGGTAAGCAGGTAACTCCATGAGGTAAGTAGGCATCTCCATGAGGTAAGGTGACATAAATCTCCAGGAGGTATGTAAGTATCTCCATGAGATAAGTAGGCATCTCCAGGAGGTAAGGTGACATCTCCAGGAGGTATGTAAGTATGTCCAGGAGGTAAGGTGACATCTCCAGGAGCTATGTAAGTATCTCCAGGAGGTAAGTAGGCATCTTCATGAGGTAAGGTGACATCTCCATGAGGTAAGTAGGTATCTCCGTGAGGTAAGTTGACATCTCCATGAGGAAAGCTGACATCTCCATGAGGTAAGTTGACATCTCCACGAGGTAAGTAGGCATCTCCATGAGATAACCAGGTATTTCCATGAGATAAGTAAGCATCTCCATGAGGTAAGTTGACATCTCCATGAGGAAAGTTGACATCTCCATGAGGAAAGTTGACATCTCCAAGAGGTAAGTAGGTATCTCCATGAGGTAAATAGGTTTCTCCATGAGGTAAGCAGGTAACTCCACGAGGTAAGTAGGTTTCTTCATGAGATAAGTAGGCATCTCCATGAGGTAAGGTGACATCTCCAGGAGCTATGTAAGTATCTCCAGGAGGTGAGTAGGCATCTCCATGAGGTAAGGTGACATCTCCAGGAGCTATGTAAGTATCTCCAGGAGAGTCAGCAGTGCTCAGCAGGGCACGGGAGCCCTCTAAGCTATTAACTGTCTCTCATTGCACCATCTCTGAGCCATGTTTTATGGCCCAGGAATGCTAAGGAGGACCTCAAGCTGTAGCATTTCAGTCCTCCCTCTGCTACTTGCCAGCTGGATGTTGTTTAGCAAGTCATGGTGTTCCCGTGCCTCAGTTTCCCCAATGCAACAGGGTTAGTGATAGTGGCTACTCCCAGAATCAGGGATGGAAAAGAGAGTTTAAAGCTCTTTGCTTGCTGATCCCAACATGCTCCCTTCGAGGACACTCCATGGTCAGAGAGCCAAATGTTGCTCCCCATCAGGATGCTGAGCTATGGAAATCACAGAACTGCCCTTTTTAACCTCCCTTCCAGCCCAAAACAGCACAGAGAGGACAGAGAAACCAAACCACCCTTGAATCTAACTCCTCCCTCAAGCCAGCTGACTGTCTGCATGCCCAGTGCCCACATCAGCATCCTCTGGGTTGAGTTCCCATTCCCTAATCAATGTTGTACAAAGCAGTGCAGAATCAGAGAGTCCTGACCCCAGGACCTTAAATCCTCAGGAGTCAACTCATCCGTGACAGGTCTGAGACCCTGAGAGCCTGGAAAGCCCAAGCTGTGCCAGATGCTGCATCCATCACTCAGGGTATTCCATCACCTTGGATCAATTCAGCCCCTGTCAGAGTTATCTGTGCATGGCTCAGGGGAAATCCCAGAGCTAAGACTGCTGATGGGGATAATTAACACTAATCCTAGGGAAGTTGGCAAGTCTGGAGATGACTCAGTTTCCAGCTGGGACCAATACTTTCATCTGAAGTGGTGGGACAAGGCTGAGCAGGGAGGAGGAAGCACCAAGGGACTTCCAGCTCACAGGAGTTGCACAGGCATCAAGATTTGAGTGCAGCACCTGGGAATATTTTGAAGGAAGATAGCAGCTTGATTTCTCAAGCTGGAAATGAAGTTGATGTCACAGCCAGCTTCTGATGGGCAGGAAATTGCAGGGAGAAGGTAGACATGGCATGCACCAGCCTTCTGGATATAAACTGAAGGATATATATATGAATGGATATATGAGATATATATATATAATATATATATGAATGGATATAAACTGAAGGAGGGGAAATTTAGATTGGAGATTATGAGGAAGTTCTTTCCCCAGAGAGTGGTTAGGCACTGGCACAGGTTGCCCAGAGAGGTTGTGGCTGCTCCATCCCTGGCAGTGTTCAAGGCCAGGCTGGATGCAGCCCTGGGTGACCTGGGCTAGTGATTGGCATCCCTGCTCAGTGTGGAGAGGTTGGAACTAGATGATCTTTAGGGTCCCTTCCAACCTGCCCATTCTAGGATTCTAGGATTCTATGATTCTGCCTTTCATCTCTTGCACACAGTTTAGGAGGGCTGGAAAATTCTCCAGATGGAAAGCTCAGAGCACTGAGGTGATGGAGACCTCTGGAAAGAGCCACAGAGTTTCAGCCCTGGCTGGGAACTTAGGCAGAGGATTTTGAAGCTAATCAGGTTCAGAGGAGCAGCCTCAGCTCTCCAGAGTCTCTCCTGGTGCCCTTGGAAATCTTAGTTTTGCTCTGGAAATCTGGATGCATCTTTCACCAGATTAATTCCTCACCTCACAGATATCAGAGCTCTTTCTCCTGTGACATTTTACCTCTCCTGCTGCTTAGTTTCTCAGAAAGCAGCTTGCAGATCCTTGCCATAAAGCAGCTCTGCCTCCAACACTTGAATTCTGAGGATAAGGTCTTGACTTGATGCATTTTATCCTTCTGCCTCACTTGTGACAGCCTAGAAATGCTGAGCAATCCTTCCAGGCTGGGGGTCAGGAGGCTGGGGCCAGGCTGTGTGCTGTGCTGCCCAGGGACAGCACTAGAGGCAATGGGCACAAACTAGCAGCCAGCAAGTTCCAGCTCAACAGCAGCAGCAACTTCTTTGCTTGGAGGGTGCTGGAGCCCTGGCCCAGGCTGCCCAGGGAGCTGCTGGAGTCTCCATGTCTGGAGCTATTCCCAAGCCAGCTGGACACATCGTGTGCAAGCTGCTCTAGGTTCTCCTGCTCTGGCAGGGGAGTTGGACTAGATGATGTCCAGAGGTCCCTTCCAACCCCTCACAGTCTGGGATTCAGTAAATTCCTTCTCCTTAGCAGGGTGAACATCAGACCTGCTGCATGCCAGGCACAGCTGGATCTATTTCATTTGGGGTTAGTCCTAAGGCCAGCCCAGGTCTCCTGCTTGCTGCCTCTGCAGAAAGGCCATGCAACAGCTCTCCAATTGCCATAGCAACACGGAGCAGAAGAGGTGGCAGGATGGTGGGGGGCTGCAGGAACAGGGACAAGAGCTGTAGAAATGAAGGTGGAAGGAATTGTGCCTGAGCAATGTCCTTACAGCAAGAAGAACAAGAGCCTCTTGCATCCACTCAGCTGCAGTGGGCTGGTTTTCCTCTGATTTTTCTCATCTCTCATTCAAAGAGAAAGCAAAAGCAATGCAAATCTGCTCCTGAGCATCACTGCTGGCTCTGACCTCATCCTTGACTCAGGCAAGTGGTATCCTGGTGTCTATTGCCTGTTACATTAAGTCCCATTTCCCTCCTTTCCTTTTCTACCTTGGATATTTTGGCTCCTAAACATCTCCCACTGTCATACAGTTATTTAAGGTTGGATCTTCAGCTGAAGTGAAGCAGCTAGCCTAGAAATCACTTTATGCCAATTCAGATTTTACCCACACACTTGCTTTCAAGTCAACTGCTTCCTCTGAAGTTGCCTGCTTTTCAGGGATATTTTCTATGTGAACCAAGGCTTTGATTGTGCCTCTGCTCTCCTCTGGACACAGCTCAGCTGCAGGGCTGGGGCAGCTCTGGAGTGCTCAGCACTGCAGAGCCATGGAGCTGGGGCAGCAGGGACACAGGAGTCCCAGCAATGCTGGGAGGGCTGGAAGCTCTCTGTTGGGAGCACAGGCTCACACAGTTGGGCTGGTTAAGCCTGCAGAAGAGAAGGCTCCAGGGAGACCTTCTTGTGGCCTTTCAGTACTTAGAGGAGCACAGAAGAAAGCTGGGGAGAGATATTTTATCAGGGCCTGTTGGGTGAGGGTTTGAAACTAAAAGAGGAGATTGAGGCTAGATAGAGGAAAGAAATGTTCCATGCTGAGGGTGGTGAGAGCCTGGCCCAGCTTGCCCAGAGAGGTGGGAGATGTCCCATCCCTGGAAGCATCCCAGGTCAGGTTGTTTGGGGCTGGGAGCAAGCTGCTCTAGTTGCAGATGTCCCTGCTGAGTGCAGGGGTTGGATTAGATAACCTTAAAGTTTCCTTCCAACCCTAAACCATTCTGTGGCTCTGTGATTCAATGAAAGTGTTCAGAACAATTTTGAGCTGAATTCTCTGCTATTTCTGCCAGCACACTTCACTCCAGAAGTGTGCTGGATTTACAGACTCTCTTTTAGAGAGGTTCTTCAAAAACAAAAAAACATCCTTCAAAACACAACCCTGAACAAAGAGCCCAGCACTCCAGCCTCCTCTTGTGCTCACCTTGGAAGAGGAGGACATTCCTCACACTGCTTTGAGTCTCTCAGCAGCACAGAAAGCAGCCTGAGATCCTCCTGCACTAACACAGCATCTCAGCTCCAGCTGGGCCCCCAGCCTATCATTACAGGTTGAGCCATAACATGGTTTTGCAATAGCTTCCCTCTCTGCATTTAAGGATTTGGAGGGATGCAGATACCTCTGTATCACCTGGGAATTGTTTCTAGTGCTTAATTATCTTCCCTGTTGAGATCTGTGTGAGGAATAGCTAAAGTCACTTGGTTTGTTCAGCCTGGAGAAGAGGAGGCTGAGGGGAGAGCTCCTCGTGGTCTATAAGCTCCTGACAAGGGGAAGCAGAGAGCCAGGAGCTGATCTCTTCTCTCTGGTGCCCGTGACAGGAGCTGAGGGAATGGCATGAAGCTGTGCCAGGGCAGGGTTAGGTTGGGTATAAGGAAAAGGTTCTTCACCCAGAGGGTGCTGGAGCTCTGGCACAGGCTCCCCAGGGAAGTAATGACAGCACCAAGCCTGAGAGCATCCCAGCAGCATCTGGACAATGCTCTTAGACACATGAGGTGACTTTGGGCTTGTCCTGTGCACATACAAGAGTTGGACTCAATGATTGCTGTGGGTCCTTCCAACTCAGGCCATCATCTGATTCTCTGAATTCAGCCCAAGTCATGCAGTGACAAAGCTGGGAGCAGAGCCCCTGGCAGAGCCATCAGCTGCCAGCTGTGCTCCTGCTGGGCTCCTCCCCAGAGCCCTGGGCAGGAGCAGAGTGCCCAGCCATGGGTCAGTGGCTGCAGGCAGCAGGTCAGCAAGAGCAGGGGGTGAGAAAGCTGTGGGAGAGGAGGATGTGATGGGGAGCATGGGAGGTGCTAGGTGTCCTTTCCTCTAGCTGGGCAAGGAGGGCCAGTAAGGAAAAGAATTGAGCAGGAAGTTGGAGTTGATGAGCAGTTAATTCCTTCCTCAGGGCAGTCCCTGGGATGTGCTGCTCTGGGCTGCAGCTTGCCCTGCACTTCAGGATGGGGTTGGTGTCCATGGTTAGATGTGTGACCTGTGATATGTGTCCAAGCTCATGTTGTGCTCACTGCAAACATCTAAGTACAGGCCCTGGAGTCTCTTTTTCCTTATAATTGCTTTCTGGCATGACTTTAGTATGTGGATTTTGGCTGTTTGAAGCTAAGATTTTTGCAGTCACCCCACCTTCTGCTGTCTTAGGAACCCTCTGTAGCTCACAGCCCACAGCTTGACTAACCTGATGGCTGCAGGCNCGCTCTTAGGCACATGAGGTGACTTTGGGCTTGTCCTGTGCACATACAAGAGTTGGACTCAATGATTGCTGTGGCTCCTTCCAACTCAGGCCATCATCTGATTCTCTGAATTCAGCCCAAGTCATGCAGTGACAAAGCTGGGAGCAGAGCCCCTGGCAGAGCCATCAGCTGCCAGCTGTGCTCCTGCTGGGCTCCTCCCCAGAGCCCTGGGCAGGAGCAGAGTGCCCAGCCATGGGTCAGTGGCTGCAGGCAGCAGGTCAGCAAGAGCAGGGGGTGAGAAAGCTGTGGGAGAGGAGGATGTGATGGGGAGCATGGGAGGTGCTAGGTGTCCTTTCCTCTAGCTGGGCAAGGAGGGCCAGTAAGGAAAAGAATTGAGCAGGAAGTTGGAGTTGATGAGCAGTTAATTACTTCCTCAGGGCAGTCCCTGGGATGTGCTGCTCTGGGCTGCAGCTTGCCCTGCACTTCAGGATGGGGTTGGTGTCCATGGTTAGATGTGTGACCTGTGATGTGTGTCCAAGCTCATGTTGTGCTCACTGCAAACATCTAAGTACAGGCCCTGGAGTCTCTTTTTCCTTATAATTGCTTTCTGGCATGACTTTAGTATGTGGATTTTGGCTGTTTGAAGCTAAGATTTTTGCAGTCACCCCACCTTCTGCTGTCTTAGGAACCCTCTGTAGCTCACAGCCCACAGCTTGACTAACCTGATGGCTGCAGGCATCACTCTCATCTTAAACCTTTTCTTTCAGTAGCTCCCAGCAAATGCTTCTCACGTGGAAGATGAGAGATCAGTAAATAAGGTCAATATTTTGGCTGGCTGTGCTTTGATGAACCCTTGGAAGTGTTTCTGTGCTCTACTCTCCCCTCCCCTTCCCCTCCCTAGGACCATGAAATTCCAGCCAAATTCCAGCATCATCCTTTCTCTTTGCTTTCATGATTAGCCATCCATGATTTCTTTCTCTTATTTTTCCAGGCTGTAATGCATTATTTTTATCAGATTAGCATGCTAATTTATACTCCAAAGAAATGAAAGCATTTGCCATGGTGTTAAGTTATTACTGCAGATATAAATCCCTCGTGGTAACTCCCCATTGGAATGCCAGCCTCAGAGAGGTCTGTGTCACAGAGGATCCCCTCAGCACAGGGATTTGGGGGACAAATTGAGTCCATTTTCATTATTAATCAACATGGCAATTCTTGGAATTGTTGGCAGTCATCTAGGATTTGTAGCATCCTTTGGGGTAGCAGAGGAAGCCAACCATAGAATCATAGAATCCTAGAATCCTAGAATGGGCAGGTTGGAAGGGACCCTAAAGATCATCTAGTTCCAACCTCCCCACACTGAGCAGGGATGCCAATCACTAGCCCAGGTCACCCAGGGCTGCATCCAGCCTGGCCTTGAACACTGCCAGGGATGGAGCAGCCACAACCTCTCTGGGCAACCTGTTCCAACCAAGCAGAGAGCCATCAGACAGAGGCCAGGCAAGCTGCCCCTGCTGAGGAGGCCATGGGGCAGGCACCTGGATGAGAAGGAGAAAGGATGAAGCTCTGCTAAGTGAGGAGGCTGAGCAGAGGGAATGTCTGCTCCATCCCTAGAGCAGCCAGGCAGCTCTGATCTGCAGGGGAGGGGCAAGGGGCAGGGCTGGGCTGGCCACTAAATGAGTGACAGAGGCTATCTGTGAACCTCTCTGCCTTCCCAAGGGGAAGAGAAAGGGAATAAGGGAGAGAGACTGATGGGTTGGGAAAGAAAACTAAAACTACTTTAATGAAAATAGCAACAAGAAAATGAAATATGTACAAATACCTAGTTGTGGGCCCCTCAGCTCCAGAAGGATAGGGAGCTGCTGGAGAGAGTCCAGCACAGGGCCAGTAAGATCCTGAAAGGAGTGCAGCATGTGCCCTAGGAGGACAGGCTGAGAGAGCTGGGTCTCTTCAGCCTGGACAAGAGGAGACTGAGAGGAGACCTCAGCAATGCTTAGAAATATGTGAAGGGTGAGTGTGAGGAGGAGAGAGCCAGGCTCTGCTCCATGGCATCCAATGGTAGGACAAGAGGGAATGGGAGCAAGTTGGAGCACAGGAGGTTTAGTATTAACACNCTCTGCTTTTGTCAAGGGCCAGGGCTGGGTTGGCCACTAGATGAGTGACAGAGACACTCAGTGAACCTTCCCAAAGGGAAGAGAAAGGGGATAAGGGAGAAAGATTCATGGATTGGAAAACTAAAATAGAGAATAATAACAATAAAATGAGTTATATACAAATATATACTAACTAATATTGAACCCAACCCTCTGATGGCAATGGTGTCACTGTCACCACTGATGCTGTGCAATCTACTGGGGAAGTTCCAGTCTAGGCTCAGCCTCTGATGGGAACTGGATTCAGGAGCTGAGTTCTGGAGCTGGACTCAGGAGGTGGATTTGTGAACTGGATTCAGGAACATATGGATTGGGATTGAAGGCAAAAGGGCACAGTCCTCCTTGGACACTGGTCACTGAAGAAGAGCTTGGGCCTCATGATTCCTCAGCTTTATCCTGACTATGACATCCATCCACGGGCTGGAATCCCTTCTTGCTCATTTAGGGTCACCTCTCCTGTCCTCTCCTCCCTGCAGGTGCCACCTGTGACTCACTGCACCCCAACATGGGACACAGGATTCAGCAGTGACCTTGCTCTACACCAACCCTTGGCAGGAACTGTAAACATCAAACATTCTCCCTGCTAGCAGCAGACACTGAGAGAACCCGCTGGGAGCTGAGAAGAGACTGAGCTGGGAAGTCAAAGCCCTGAGCAGAACTAGTTCTGTTCTAACCCAAACCAGGCCAGGCAGCTAGAAACCACCTGAAGCTAGGACATATCCTTCAGGAGTGCCATGGCCTGGCTGGGTGACAGCATGGGGACAGCTTTAGTGTGGGGCTGGGGCAGAGAGGGGTCCTGCTGGGACACAGAGGTAAGGCACAGCAGAGATGCCTAAAGCCTGTGCAGCTGAGCTCTTTCCCACTGCTATAATATGATGCTGTCATCATTTGGAAATCTCTAAGAACAATACTGATGGCAAAGAGATTTTCACCCAGGAAAGCACCAAAATGAACAGTTTCAACCTTTTCATTTCCTTTCCATAAGATACTGACTTTTCCTGCATTAATTTTATCACTCCTCAAACATTTGCTCTCCTAAGCTAAAGCCCATTCTTATTAACAAGTGAGACCTCAGAGTTCAGGCTGGATCCTAGGATAGACTTGGCCAGGGATGAGCTAATATTGCCATGGTGTGACAGCAACATGCTTAGACCTTTGTCTCCCTCAAGGAATTCTTAAACCTGAGCTGTTGGCTGTTGGAATTGGACTGCAAAAGGAGCTCAAAATATCAGACTTTCCAATGGAAGAGGAAGAAGTTTGGGTTTCTAGCCCAATCAATGGGCTAGCTCAGGTCTCAGCTTCAGGCAGGCTGGTGTTGCCATCTGCTTGGCTGAGGATCTGAGCCCTGGCCTGGAGCAGAACACATCTCCTCTCCTCCTTTCATCAGCATCCCATCTACAATTGCAGTTTTTCTGAGTTTTTAAAATAGAGAACCAGAGGTTTGGGTTTTTTTAAGTCACATATATAAGTAGACCCCCAAAGATCCCCCTGCCCTGCCTGGGCAATGCCTTGTGCTGCCTACTGAACCAACCACCTGCAGCCTGAATTATTGCCTGTTGGTAGGATGGAAAGGGCTGCCCAGCTTGGGATGACAGCCTCTGTACCAGCTTCTGGTGCTGCATCCTAGCCATAAGCATCAATAGTGCACCCCAAGCTCTCCAAGTGCTTTGCAAACACCAGTGGCTCACTTATCCCTTCAGCTCCCACTGAGAGTTTTGGGAGGTGCACGCACACAGCTGACTGAAAGTATCACAGAATCACAGTATCCCAGTATGTCAGGGGTTGGAAGGGCCCTAGAAAGATCATCTAGTGCAACCCCCCTGCCAGAGCAGGAGCACCTAGACCAGCTCACACAGCAATGTGTCCAGGCAGCTCTGCAATGGCTCCAGACAAGGAGACTCCACAGGCTCCTGGGCAGCCTGGGCCAGTGCTCTGGCACCTGCACTGCAAACAAGTTTCTCCTCAGGTTAATACTAAACGTCCTGTGGTCCAACTTGCTCCCATTCCCTCTTATCCTATCATTGGATGCCATGGAGCAGAGCCTGGCTCTCTCCTCCTCACACTCACCCTTCACATATTTCTAAGCATTGCTGAGGTCTCCTCTCAGTCTCCTCTTGTCCAGGCTGAAGAGACCCAGCTCTCTCAGCCTGTCCTCCTAGGGCACATGCTCCACTCCTTTCAGG
>VWZO01002093.1:7936-79225 GCA_013396975.1 Bucco capensis
GGCACAGTTATCGCACCAGGGGCCACAGAAGACCCCAAGTGATTTTCAAACTGTGCCTGGCACAAAATGTATCAAAGTAGCAAAGGCTCCTTTGGATCAAATCCCCACATTCCTGCAACAATACAATAAAACCCATTTTTCTTCAAACTTTTTCTCAAAATGCTACTCTTTGAACTCTATCACCACTTTCCCTGTCTGCAGTATTTCTAAGACTTACTCCAGTTAAGTGGTGCCACAATTTGTAGACAACTGTCACCATTTGGTCTTGGCAAGCCTTGGCATTACATAAAATAACCCCACTTGCTTTCTTGTCTCGGACCCTTCATGTGTATACTACAGTCCTGCTTGCTTGTCAGACCACTGCCTGACCCAAACAAATTTTATCCACTTTTTTTCCTAATAAGAGTCTTTCCCATTTTGTATGCTTGCTGAAATTCACCTAACAGTCCAGACACCTCTGCTGAAAGTGCACAGAAGGGCAAATCAAGGGCCTGTGACTCTTCTAATTGCTAGTCCTTCCCATAGCATGACCATAACCATTACCACCTACACCTTCCCAGGCAATAGATGAACCCAGTTCAATGGACAGTTCAAGGGACACTGATCCCAGGGCTGCCCTCAAGATGCTGCAGTCTGTCTGGGGAACAGGGAGCAGAGTTCAGCCATGCAGACACAAGCCCTGCTGCACCACTTACCTACAGGGGTCAGAGAACAGGGACTGGACCCACTTCACTTGCTAAAACAGATCTAACACCTGAGACTAGAACTTGACAAACATGGCTTTACCTGGGAAACAAGCTTCCTGAAATGATGCTATTTTTCACCATACAGTCACCACTGGGGCTACTCATTAAATTTTATTGTGCAGTTACACAGGAGCGTACTGCTCTTGCTGGATTTCCTTCAGTAAATGCTAAAGCAAAACTCTCTATTATAAAAAATTTAAGAATATAAAAGTAAAACATAGAAAGGAGTGCACACATTGTTATAAAAAGTGTCCATGTCTGATGTTAATTTTTTTCCTATCCCACATATTTCACTTTTTTTCCTTAGAAAGTAAGATGAGCGGGTTTGTAAACATGTCTGTTTTCTGAGTATCAATATCCACTATCCTTAACAAAGTACCCATAGGTGACATTTAACTGTTAATCTTATAGCTATTGGTTTCTTCTATTTCTTAAATTCCATTTTCAGACACTTTGGAAGTGAAATTGCCTGTAGCCCTTATATACCAAAGGCTCAGGGCAGTCTAAGGTAAAAAAAGCAGTCTGTTACTTCAGTATAACTTCTTTTATTTTATTTTGCTTTACTTTAAAATAAACATACCTGCAAAGTGTAATAAATATCTGTAATTTAGATTACCAGCTCCAAATTACATGCAACTCCTTATAAAGGCCCCATCTGGAGTACTGCATCCAGTTCTGGGCTCCTCAGCATAAAAAAGATGTGGACCTACTGGAGCGAGTCCAGAGGAGGGCCACAAAGATGATTAAAGGACTGGAGAACCTCCCCTGTGAAGACAGGCTGAGACAGTTGGGATTGTTCAGCCTGGAAAAGAGAAGGCTTCAAGGGGATCTTATAGCAGTTTTCCAGTACCTAAAGGGAGATTATAGGACAGAAGGGGAGAGACTTTTTAGGAGGTCAGACTGTGATAGGACAAGGGGAATGGATATAAACTGAAGGAGGGGAAATTTAGATTGGAGATTAGAAGGAAGTTCTTTACCGGGACAGTGGTTAGGCACTGGAACAGGTTGCCCAGTGAGGCTGTGGATGCCCCATCCCTGGCAGTTTTCAAGGCCAGGCTGGATGTGGCCCTGGGTGACCTGGTCTAGTGATTGGCATCCCTGCTCAGTGTGGGGAGGTTGGAACTAGATGATCTTTAGGGTCCCTTCCAACGTGGCCATTCTATGATTCTATGATAAAAGAAGGGTAGCCTTCATTTTCTGTAGAAACCAAATTTTCTATATATTTTAACAGTGGGACACAGTTCTAAAAAAAAGTATTCCTTCTGAGCAAAAGGCATAAGAAAATGAAAACACAAATCAAGACCATTTACCTAAAACACAGTCTAGTGACTAGAACTACATAAGGTGATAAAGGTAAAAGATGAAGACCGTAGGTGTGTACACAGCAGTAACTCCAGGAATATCCGGACATTACATGCTGATTCAAGTCAGCCTCCAGCTTTGAAGTCTGGCTTACAGGTTTTTGCTATCTACGATATGATGGTATGAAAGAAACACCATGTACTTTTGAAACTGCCTGACATCAGATTTCTTCCAACACAGTATACTGAAGAAATAACACACATCTTCCATGAAAACATGAGGTTATAAAAGGCCAGTTACATAATAGATGAGATGTACAGCATATTCTCGAATCTCCTGGGCGTATCTGTAGCTGTCACTAATGATCTAATCACAGATGTGAAGAAAGATGTGGAGGTTCAAAAACAGTCTGAAAGCTGATATATTTAAATAAAATTGTACAATTAAACAAACCTGGTAATGTTCAGTATTAAAACTAACTTTTTAGTTATACAACTTTATTTGGTCTTTCTATGTAAGAATATTCCACAGAATAGGCACAGTCTGAAAATCACTTGGGGTCTTCTGTGGCCCCTGGTGCGGTAACTGTGCCGACAGCAGAGGGAGCATTACACNGAATATTCAAGCAAGAAAAACAAAATCCAAGGCCTGCAAAGGAATGCCCTGAGGCCATTCTTGAGGCCAGTGTGGTGCTCTGTTCATTTCCCAGGGACTTAACCATGTACAGGATGTTTTAAAATTGAAGCTTTATGTACTCTTCAAAGGTTCAGTCAAGTAATCTTCAATGTCACCCTTTAAAGAGACCACCAGAAACTGCTGAAAAGCAACCTTCTCACATGAAAACAAATCACATTTTCCTGAATTTCAAGGATAAAATAAATCAAGTTGTATACGGAACCAAGCACCTTAGGAGTAATTTTTTTTCCTCTCATTTCCGTCATTCATAAAATTACTTTCCTTGATTTAAAGAATCTGCAAAAATCACTGGAAGCTCATTTATACTCTTAATAAAAGTCACTGAAGGCCATTTTGAATATCTCTGACAACCTAACATTTGCTGCTTGGAAGGAAAGAAAAGAAATATCCTGCATTTGCTCAGAAGGGCAGGTAAATGACTCGACTGCTTGTGATCTGGCTCCAGCACACTGCCCAAGTCCCCAGGCATGGCACTGGAAGCAGAGCACTGCCAGCACACAGGGCAGAGACATGGGAGGAACCTGGCTTGCCCAGCAATCACAAACCAGCCTGCTGATCTCCACTGAGATACTGCAGCAGGTACTACAGTTAGTCATATCCAGGAAATGTCAGCCTTATCCTGCTTGTTGCAAGAACCTTGATGGGAGCAGGGAGCCACAGCAAATCCATGCAATATTGCTATATTTCTGCACCCTAAACCTTAGCTGGCTTGCACCAAAAGGTGCTCAGATGTCTGCCAGGACAGAAGAAAATGGAGACTGCTACTGAATGCCCATATGAAACAATCTTCACCCACTGTTAAGAGCAAGTGGGCTGTCAGCCCCACTGAGAGGAGAGGCTCCCTGCCCGCTGGCAAACTGTTTATTGCCCAGCTCCTCACCCAGCCCTCCACAGCCTCAGCAGTTTCCTGTAGTCCTGAAGCTAGTGTGCACTTGCAAGATAAACAACTGCTTATGGCCAGACAGGAGGTAATTATAACCTGCCATTCCAGTCCCCTGTCACACAGAACTGGAGAGTGACACCTTCATGTCTCACGGATGCCTGACTGTACAGACTATGCTGGACCTGTACAGGTTGTGTTCTCAGTGGTGCATCCAGAAAAGGTGTCTCTGTGATGGTATCAGGGCTGTAAGCATGGGATTTTCCTGTCTGTGCTCAGGTTGAGCTCAGAGACAGTGTGGCTCCTGTCCTTTGGGAGCTGCTGGTGCTCTCACATTTGGCCCCTGCAGTGGTGCAGCCTACCTGCAGGCCCATGTCCCAGGCTCAGCCTCAGCCCACCCCCAAGCAGGTGCCTGTTGCTGAGGGCTGGGTCTGCCCCAGTGTCCCCCAGCCAGCCTGCTCCTGGCTACTACAGTGGGACAGGCCCTGACTGCAGGCCCTGCCCTGATAGTCCCTCCATGAGGAGCCCTCACTGCTGTGCCCTGACATGGTTAAGTGCATGCTCCATCCAACTTACAGCTTACTGTCACTCATTACAACTGGAAATCTAAATACCAGTAACACACCTGGATATTTCTGTCATATCACTAAATGACATTCCTTAAAATTAGGTCTCGATCTATTTAAAATCCTTCCCAGGGCTAGCAGCCACATGACTGCTGAAGTGCACTGTCCCCACTCACAGAGTGGGTACTCCTCCTGGCCCTGAGTGCATAGTGCTTCTGTAAGAAGAGGTATCTCCAGCAAGCATGGCATGGCTCCCACAGGAGGGGATGCAACACTTCACCACAACTGACAGACCTGCACCCACAGGAGTGCTCTGCAATGGCAGCACCCACCGCCTGAGCAGGCACCCCTGGTCATCCGTTCTGTCAAAGCACACTAGCCGGTGGCAACCACAGGATGCTCAGCATAGCTCCTGAGACCACCTGCAATCAACAAACTAGGAGCTATTAAAACAGGCAAACAGAGCATATAGAGAATCACTGCCAGAAATGCACATGTTTTTTAGTTTTTAACCTACTTACTGTGCAGAAAACAAGCTCAGCTTTAAAAGAGCTCTCTGGAGTAAAACGC
Source organism: Bucco capensis (assembly GCA_013396975.1). Lineage (NCBI taxonomy): Eukaryota > Metazoa > Chordata > Aves > Piciformes > Bucconidae > Bucco > Bucco capensis. The sequence goes on from VWZO01002093.1 coordinate 12,697, forward strand.
TGTAGTTAAAAATATCAGATGACTGTTTGGGAAGACCATTCCTATCTTGTGAGCAATAGCTGGAAATTATTATCTCTGTTTTAACGGTATGGAACAGCAAACGAAAGAAACACAGAAGCTCATCAAAATAGATGGAAGACCAAGAGTCTGTAGTCTCTCAGAGCAAAAAGACATCAGATAAGGACAGTAAACATTCCTGGGAAGGGCACAGCATTCCTAAGTGGAGAATTTATGTTTACAGAATAAGCTAAATTGAAACTAGCACAGAAGTACATAAAATGGAAGCACACAAAACAGGCACTCAGCTCCTGAGCCACTGAATCATCTGCTTTGTGCAATACACTCATATCAAAGGTGCCTGTGCTTCCCTGCTGAAACACTGTGGAAAACTCAAGAGTGCTGCCACACTGTTCCAGTAAAGCAACTGCAGGTACTCAGTCATGTCCCAAGGCATTAACATTTGCACAGCCAGAGGACAGAATTCAAGTTTTTAATTATTTATTAACTGATCTATATTACAAGTACTAGTAGCTGAGGTGTAAGGCTACACTGCTTTACGTATGTAAGTGGTTTAAGGCTCTGAAAAAGCTCTGGAAAATATTTTCCATTATTTCATCTCGTGAAGTTCCTTCATTCCTTCCGCTCTCTGTATGTTCCAAATTGTTTGTTTTTTCAAATACTTGCCTGTGCTATGTTAATTCTTTTTGCTGCTCTGTCCTTAAGTAAAACAGCACAGTCTTTGCCAGCTACTTCCCTTTATCTTGCCAGTGTTGCCGAAAGAAGATTTTATTGCTGGCATGCGCCTCCTCCCTGACTGGCTACCCAGAACAGAAGCATGGTCAGAAAAAGACCTCATTGATTCAGATACAGCTTTATTTTACCATGAAGTTATGCAGTGGCATAGCTAACTTCTCTAGGACTCAGAGCATTGTACATAATGCTTATAGCCTCTCCACACAGTTTGTCAGGAAAAGTCTCCCATTTTACTTTAGTGTCCTAGTTTCCATACAATGCGTGTCTTTCTGTGGTAAGCAAAATGGTCCCACAAGAGGAAATCCAAGAACAGAATAATCCACTCAGGGTCTGTTTCCTGAGGCTGCATTAAAACATACCAAATTGGCCTCTTTCTACGCTCCTCCAGTATTTACCAAGGAAGGCATGTATCCTCAAACTTCCTTATGATATGCCACAGGGCGTACAGCACAAGCTACACAAAACCCAGAAAGGTGCAAGCCTTGGGCAGTGACAGACAGGTCAGTACACACTAATTAGCCCAGTGGCCAGAAGATTCTCTCTTGTGGTCCTCTAAGACACAAACCTCAGGAACCAAAACATGTAGAAGACCATAGAGATTCCACTAACCAAGAGGGAACACTGAGCACAGCAACGCTCTTAAATCCTGGTCCTCTGATGAGCTTTGATGCCAAAGTTAACTCTATCAATAAGGATCTGTTCTTAGAAATCCTCTCCTGTCAGTAGACATATTTAAATGTATTTCAAGTTAACATACACACTGTATCCTTTAGCTTCTAACCACAACCACTAGCAGTTCTACCAATGCCTGTTTAACTTTTTAAGAGTGTGGTCACAAAAGCATACAGTAGTACAATCCCCTTCTCAGACTAAAATTCAAGTCAGCCAGACACATCTCAGAGTATATCTAGGCTCCAAGAAGAAACACTGAAGAAGCTCTAGGCTACAAGGCCATGGTAAAGTCATATAAAGGATGAATATGGGGATCTCAGGTTATGCAGTAATTGATGGCTTTCACCAGCAGTGCAGGTTTGGACTTCAGTGATCAGTTCTGCCTCTACCCTGCCTATACTTAAGTATCAGTATGACAAAAAGGGACTGGGGAGAAGACCAAACCTTGAGGATGTTCTTTGCAGCAGCTTGGAGGTGCCCCATGAGAGACGGGCAGAATTGACAGAGATTCTCCTCTGAGAAAGGAGAGACACACAAGGGCTAATGAGGCATCCTTTGGCTGCAAAGAGCAGGGAATTGCCCAGGAAGAGCCAGTGTCGTCTCCACAGCTGCAGTGCTATGACAGGCATAAACCACAGAGCCAGTAAAATGTACATTAAAATGTTGTAATTAACATTTTTCAAGAGAACACATGGAGTACTTACCTGTATTTATGAATGATGGCATTAAATAATTTTCCATCGCGCCAGCAGGTAGTGAAATTTTCACAACGTATTCCAGCATAACCCTCAGTTGTCTGCTGTGACCACAGGAGCAGTCTCTCTTTAGCAGACATGTCTTCTGACTCTCCAGTAACATGGATATCAGATACCTAAAATACAGTTAATGTAAATATTACATCTGACCTATAATAATGTTTAAAATATTGCAGAAAACCATTATTCATTACTAAATAATTTTCTGATATTTGCATACATGAACATGACAGTTATTTATGTACCATATTAAAGTTCTTTCATGGCTTATCCTTCCACACTCTTAGTGCATTCAATATGAAATACAAAATCCATAGCTCTACAGTTTTCTTCAGTTAGCCAGTTCTCAGCCTCCTAATTTCCAGGGACAATATAATACTATTACATAAGGAAATATACTTAAATATGTCTATTTTATGCTGACAATATAAATACAATCTATTTTATGTATTACACCTATTATATAATAAATGTCACATAATTATACATAAAATGCAACATATTCAACATGTCTGTAGTCAGACCTATATAAGACCCATATTTCTACTACTCATACTTTATTTAGGTATAAGGTTCCTCTCTCAAAACAGGTTAATTCAGAATATAAACTGTTCTTGAATTCAGTAACAAAACACTCATTTATAGTGAAAACTGGTAATAGTTTTAGATCAAAATTTTCTGAGAAGCATTTTAGGAATGACTGAAAAATGCTAAATAAAAATTTTGCCTGATAAGAAGGTTTGGTTTTGTATTATCCAAGTATTAACAACTTCGTGTCAGAGCAAGTATGAAAGTACTGGGAATTTTATATACATTAAATCCTCCCCTAATGAAGTTCAGTCAGTTTGCTTAGAAAACTACCTCTCTATAAAAATGAAGCAGACATTTCCCTAATTTGCAGACAGCATGAGTCTCATAAGTAAAGAAAACAGGGAATCCAACATGGCAAAATCTCTCTGAAAATTTTTACTGTTAATACCTAGGCAACTCATCTGCAGTGTAAGATTTCTTTTCTGTTGGTTACCTTTATCCTTTGGTATTCCAAAGCAAGAAAGCAAACTAAATGTTTTTTTCAGTAGTTTAGGTTCTATTCATCACAGAACCAGACCACAATATAAACAAAGTCAACTATTTACCACTTACCCAGACAATGCTTCTGAAAGAGATGATGTCATAGAATCATAGAATGGCCAGGTTGGAAGGGACCCTAAAGATCATCTAGTTCCAACCTCCACACAGAGAGCAGGGATGCCAATCTCTAGACCAGGTCACCCAAGGCCACATCCAGCCTGGCCTTGAACACTGCCAGGGATGGGGCATCCACAACCTCTCTGGGCAACCTGTGCCAGTGCCCAACCACTCTCCGGGTAAAGAACTTCCTTCTAATCTCCAATCTAAATTTCCCCTCCTTCAGTTTATATCCATTCCCCTTGTGCTATCACAGTCTGACGGCTTAAAAAGTCTCTCCCCTTCTGTCTTATAATCTCCCTTTAGGTACTGGAAAACTGCTATAAGATCCCCTCGAAGCCTTCTCTTTTCCAGGCTGAACAATCCCAACTGTCTCAGCCTGTCTTCACAGGGGAGGTTTTCCAGTGCTTTAATCATCTTTGTGGCCCTCCTCTGGACTCGCTCCAATAGGTCCACATCTTTTTTATGCTGAGGAGCCCAGAACTGGATGCAGTACTCCAGATGGGGCCTCACAAGCGCAGAGTAGAGAGGCAGAATCACCTCCCTAGATCTGCTGCTCATGCCTCATGTCATCTGAAGTCCCTATAAACCCTGTAGTTTTTACCCTGTCATTTTCAGAAAGTCCTCTGCGTATAATCCTTCAGTATCACATTTTAATATATTCTAACTAAGCAAGCTAACAATGTAATTTGCTAATGGCTATTCCTTACCGTTAAGTTCAAACCGTTAGCCTCCTTCACGGTTAATTGATCAGCAATGGTCAATTATGTATATTTCAGACTGCGGATAGTGCAAACACAGCATATGTGAGAGCACATTAGATCCCTCTGGGAACAAGTGACTTCAGATATCAAAACAACTTCTGAAGGTCCTACTTGTATCTGTTATCACATACAAGCAGCATTTGTAGCTATGGACACAAGCACACTAAGAATATTTCTTATTCTAAAAGTGACCACTAGGCAAGCTTGCAATCCAAATTTTGGATGGCTAAAACATGCATTTAGCTTATTACCCTAAAAGCAACAGGGTTTTGATTCAAAAATATTCCGAACACCAATCAGCACCCTAGTTGGCCACTGGAAGAAAAAAAGAATAGGCTAGACTGTGTTCAGAAACTAAAATTACTTCTCACTCATGGAGGCAGCCCACTTCAGTTTAGGTTAAGGAATGTTAGTATTAGCCTGAGACTTGGAACAGCCTGAACACTTCTCTATACAAACTATTTCAGAGTCCAAGGTTACGATTTCAGACTTTTTCATAAACACTGAACTCATATTTTAAAAGTATAAAAATACACCAAGGGAGATGGTGAGTCAAAAAGCTGTATTACACTTACAAATATGAGCTCTGCTTTGCAAGATATCCAATTAACTTGGAACTACTTAACAAGAATACTACACTTACAAAATAAGGTGTCAGAGAGCGAGCGAGCATATCTTTCCTTTGATAACACCATAAGCACAGCATAAATGCTCATCTATCAGCTGCACATTATCATGAATAGCTACAACATCATTTGCCACAGGAAAGAAAAAGAGGACTACTAAATTAAGAATACTAGATGAGAAAATCAGTTAAGGGGCAATCAAATCTTTTACTGTTGAAATTGTGTCCCTCACAGCACACAGTCTGTGTGAAGCTTGCATTCCTATATCCTACAAGTCTATCATTTACCCATGATACACTCTTACTAGAGGATATTCGTTTCTTAAACATGGGACAAATTGAGTTTGCATGGTTTGAACAGTTGTTTGCTAGAGACCCAGTTCTCCAAATTATCTCAAAGCCTGTGAATTACTAGTTATGCAAGAAAAAGCAACAGAGGTAATTCCCTGTGCAGCCTTTGTATTTCATGATCAAAGTCCTAACTGACACTAAGTACTCTACTTCTTGTTTGTAACTGGAAGAACTAGTTCACCTCTGCTACTGCAAGTGTTTTTTTTTCTCTGCCTGTAAGTTCCCTCTGCATCACAAAATACACAAAATCCATACACCAAAAAGCCTCAAGTTCTTCGCTTGCACTGACTTCAGCAATGCAGGTTTTAGTCCAAGGAGCAAAGCATATCAGAGAACTTTCCAAAAGAGATTAATGGTGGTGCTGGATTTCTGTGGCTCATTTTTTACAGTGTGAACAGAAAATCAAGATTGGTATACACAGTAAGGAGTCTTCTTGCCAATTCCATCTTCTGCCAAAAGTTTTGAAGCAAAGGCTAAACTTCACAGAATGTATTTAACTGTACAAAAGTATGTAATGGGCTAGAGATGTATGGTGTACAATGAAAAGTATTCTGATGTCAGCTAGCCCTAAACCAGAAAAGTCTGAAGAACACAAAGAAAAGAAAAAGGAATACATGAATAAGTATTTCAAAATGCTATTTTCCATCTAAGCTAAGTAGTTAGTTCTCTGTTACGTCTGAAAAGGATTTGTTGACAGCATGTTAAGGGAAGTAGAGTTATACATATGAAATTTTAACTTCTACATAATCACAAGAAGTCATCCCCCTTGATGTTACAGTTGGACTTCATGAGTTTCCATTTGGCCATAAATTGAAATGCTCTATTCTGCTCTCACAAGGCTCTATAGAGCTCAGACCCAACCTTTGGGCAACACCCATCAAAAAATACTGGATCACAGTATCACAGTATGTCAGGGGTTAGAAGGGACCTAGAAACATCATCTAGTCCAACCCCCCTGCCAGAGCAGGATCACCTAGACCAGGTCACAGAAGAATGTGTCCAGGCAGCTCTTGAATGTCTCCACAGAAGGAGACTCCAAAGCCCTCCTGGGCAGCCTGTTCCAATGTTCCGCCACCAATACTGTAAAGAAGTTCCTCCTCGTGTTAATACTAAACCTCCTGTGGTCCAATTTGCTCCCATTCCCTCTTGTCCTAACATTGGATGCCATTGAGAAGAGCCTGGCTCCCTCCTCCCGACACTCACCCTTAACATATTTATAAACATTAATGAGGTCCCCTCTCAGTCTCCTCTTCTCCAGGCTGAAGAGACCCAGCTCTCTCAGCCTGTCCTCATAGGGCAGATGCTCCACTCCTTTAATGATCTTGGTGGCCCTGTGCTGGACTCTCTCCAGCAGCTCCCTATCTTTCTTGAGCTGGGGGGCCCAGAACTGGACACAGTATTCCAGGTGGGGCCTCAGCAGGGCAGAGTAGAGAGGGAGAATAACCTCTCTCGATCTGCTGGCCACGCTCCTCTTAATGCATCCCAGGACGCCATTGGCCCTCTTGGCCACAAGGGCACATTGCTGACTCATGGNTCAGTTGAAGCAGATCAAAAGAGAAAAATAAGAATGAGAAAGCTCTAAAAATACATGATCTGTTAGGAAAGACTGAAAAAATTCAGTTTATTTAGTCTAAGGTAGAAAAAAAACGAGGGGAGATGGGACAACAGTCTTCAAATACGTAAAATGCTGTCGCAAAAAAGGGTAATAGATCAACTCTTCTGGGAATAGGAAAAGAACTACAAGAGTTTACAATAAGCATACATATTTTCAGCTAAAACCGCTTTTCAACACAAAAGACAGATAAACACTCAGGAATTATATGAAATCACCAATAAGGGAACACAGAAGTATCAGACAAGAAAGGTTTTTCACTAAGTCATCTTGCTTTAAGACACAGAGGTGAGCTACAAGACCTGTCCAGAACCTTTCCAGACCTTGTTTCGTAGTTCCATCAATGATTACAGATCTCCTCTATTTATCAGCACTTAAGGTGGATTGCATCTGCTTCTTGAAAGTGTTACAAAGAAGCAAACTATGCCAATAAAGCAAAACTCCTGACTTCTGCACCTTTGCCCTGCAAACCACATTCCAGAAGACCAGCTGTCATCTCTCCCTCCCTTAACTGTACTACATGAATAGGTATGACAAGATTATATGATGGTGTACACAGTTGGAAGGTGTCTTGTTATCTTAAAACAATTTGCAGTAACTGCATTGATAAACAGATTACTCATCCAGAAATATTCTACTGAATATGCTGATTATAAATAATCTACATTTTCTTATTTAAAAGCAACTATATTGCTTTAACCTCATTCAAATACAGTTTTATTCTTACAGATTATTATTAATACTGTAAATAAGATAACCATTGTATCAAACACAGTGTAGATGCATGGCAAAAATAACCAACTACAACAAAAAACCCCAAAAAACAGCTGAGGAACCTGCTGCCAGGGCAACAGTAGAGTACTGGAAGTAGATGGGTGTTTCTGTTTGCATATTAGTTTGGACATTTTTTCCTACAGAATGTTTACATCCATAAACTGGAACTGAAACTGCCACATATTAGACTGGAAGAGTACTGATAATGACTGATATGATACAGAGAAATAATTGTTTCCAACACAAGCTAACAACCATTAAAAACTGGTGGTCACACCAGCTGGCAGCTATCTTTTGCTGACACTGAATGAAAATCACAGCTTGTTTCAGCACACAAGACATCACATATCACATGACAGCATCCCCTGAAGAGAAGCCAAAACTATAGCCTTGATTTTCTCCTCTACCTGCATTGTGTTAAAACAACACTGAGAAAGGAAATTGCTGCAGGAAGCCTATTTCAGTGTTGATTCACAACTTCTTGACCTTAATGCAAATTCTTATCTGCTCTAGAACACCTCTGAGTTAGAACAGTATAAGAGCATATCTTGCTTAAGGAAGCCACCCTTCCTGTATTAGGAACAAGGGCTGTAGAAATTAGGCATCAGCAGAGAGTAAAAAGGTTTTCTCTCAAAGCTGTTAGTAAGCAGTCAGGAACAAAGATTCAGAACACCCCAATTACCCAAATTTTGCAAACAGGAAAACAAAGGTAATGTGGTAGCACTTATATGAACACAAAATCATAGTTGTTTTACATGCATAAGAAAATGTGCCACAGATAGCAACTCAAAGGATATATTCCAGCAGTGAGGACTATACTGTTTCAGAGTGTAAAATGTCATAGCTCCGTTACAGCGCAAATTAGCCAGCTGAACCAATGAGCTTCCTCTAGTGACTGTGTGTCAGTTTGAAAAGCCAACATGCTTTCAAGTATCAGCTATATCCGAGGCACTGTGTAAGCTGAGAGCACATTACAGCATGGCTAAGTTGACAAAGTGAGCAGAGGCTACTGATCTCTGTAATTATGGCAAAGAAAATGGAAGTAACTGAAGACTGACAACTGCAAAAGTATATCAGCTCAGGTTAATATCATGAACTTTGTAGATTTGTATAAATAGCAGCTTACCTGTTTTATACTGAAATGCAAGATATGCAAATACATTTTATTAGTTCTCAAAAGTAATCTAAAGGAAGTGGTCATGATGTAAAAGAAGCTAGAGTCTGAAATCTAGTCATCTTCTAGGATTTGTTTCCAGATCAAAGTGAGGTGCTCTTAAAATTACTTATATACATAATCTTGGGTGGAAAAGGGAACTGAAAACCAGATGTTTCAGCAACTCCAGCCTTTAGTCTGATCTATCAGTAGATTTCACATTTATACCATTATGCAGTGTTTTATTGATATCACCAGGTTGGTACTGATAGGTGCTCAACAAGCATCTGCTTTTTTTCCCTCCCTTGCCTCTGTGGTAACAAGGCATACATACCTGGTTGGAGTAATAACTGTAGCAATATTAGAAGTTGTATTACTCTGAATATACAGGAAAAAGCAGCCATTTTTGGCTGAACAGACAACGCCTCATGCTCTTTTACTTGGTAATGATGTTTTGTTCAAATCAAAGAACATACCTAAGCTGTTCCTGAATTCCAGCTAAGATTAAGAGGGCAAAGATCTCTGCGTGCATTCAGAGGCTATTTGTACCGGTGTGTACTGTGTGTTGTAATTGGGTGTGCTATCAGTGTTTAAAACTAAGATCGGAAAAAGAATAATTTGATTCCTATTACAAAAGTAAATTGTATAAACGAAAGTGTAGTTAGCTCTTTGCTGCAAAGAGTACTTTTGGCTTAATTCCATACCCTCTGTTCACTCAGCTCAGAACTCTGATGTCCCTGTTGAGCAAGGGGAATAAGTTTTGGACTAGATCCTGGTATCAGCATTTGACCCACACTAACAGATTATAGTTGTGCTCAAGATGAGCAGGGCTCATCATGGTAACATGGACTGAACTGGCAAGCATGGAGACCAACAGACAAAAATTTGCTTTCCTTCCAATATTCTGCAACTAAGTTCCTACTTTGGTTTCTATTATTGTAAAAGGAAAATAACCCTACCCTCAGAGGAAGATGGAATTTCAATAATTAATATTAATAGGTCATACAGACAGTTTAAGAGGAAAGATCTTTTAAAAGAAATGTAGAACGTTATTAACATCATTTATATTCACTTTTTCTGTTTCAAGCTGCCTATGTGCTTCTATCTTTCTTCAGTTCCTGTTGTCCACAACTGAAAATAGTTAGAAATATTCCCTTCCTTGATACAAGACACAAAGGAATTACAAGACCATCAAGACTTGGTAAGAAAATTAACTGCAGATACTCATTTGCAACTTAAGTAACTCTAAAATTCGCTCCATCTTCTAGAATCATTTTAACATTAAAATCTTTTTCCCAAATTAGGAAACAAATCAAACTACAAACAGCAAAAGAGCACAAGGACACATCAGCACTCCTGAAGTATGGAGGTATTACTTAGCCTGTGAAAAAGATTAAGTAATACGTTCTGATCTATGACTAGTTATATAGTATCATAGAGTATGTAAAAGGCTAAGATATTAGTTACAGCAAAAATACTGTTTCAATACTTACTCTTAGCTAACTTTCAAATATAATGTACTGTGCCAAAATAGTTACCTTGTCTCTGTTTGGCAGAATGCTAAATAATGTCTTTCCTTTTGGCAACTGGGAAAGCACAGAATCAGTAGAATAAAATCTCTTTTGTTTAAGCGGCAGATTACTCTTCCTTTCAGAAAGTAAGTGATGCAACTTTTCAGATTTATTGCTTTCTGCGACATCTTCAACAATTCTGCAAGAAGCTATGTTTAACCTAGTTTCTTGATGTGGTCTGCCTAAAATGTGCATAGCAGAATCCAAGCTGGCTGCTCTTTCGTAACAAAGACTAGATTTCCTCAGGAATGCTAATTCTCTCCTACTGCCATCCTCTGAGCATTTCCTCTTCCATGTACAGTGTCTCTCTGAACTCTTATCTTCTTCCTTTAACCATGTCTCTGTTTCACCAGGCTTGGTAAGCCTCTGATTATCACCATGAACACTGTCCCCACAAAGATAATCACTCTTTGTTTCACTCGGTAGAACTTCTGCTTTAACAAATTCAGCCGAAAGGTCTGTACTCACAGGCAGAGTATTAGCAGCCACTGTCACTCTCCTGGGGAAGGAATCAGCCAGTTTCACTCCCCGTGAACACTTCTCAATGTTTTCTGAAATCCCAACTTCATAGTGGCTTTTTTCTTCATTTTCTTCAACCTGTACTGAATATGGTCCCTCCTCAGTTGATTTCTTTCTCCTTTTTCTTCTCAAATATTTTCTTCCAGGGGAATGTTTAGCTGGCCTTAAGGGAGCTTTGGCAGGATCTAAACACGGTTCTTCCTTTTCAGCCCTCACACATCCACAGACATTCCCCATCTGGCTTTCAGTAACTCACAGTTCCAGTGTCTCATTCATTCCAGTGTATTTACATACACTTAAATCTTCCTCATAAAGTTCAGGGCTGCCGTTTGCACTGTAATTTCTTCCAGGCTTCACATCCATCCTCCTCTGTACGTAGCCATTTTGCTTATGAGAAATCCACACGCAATGAACATTGTGGCACTGTGCCCAGGCAGGGCCTGTGTCTGATTAGACACTGTGGCTTATTTCTGGCCACCAATCCTCTTAAATAAACATCACTGCTTCAGCACTGGGCTGTAATGCTGATGGCCTTTCACAGAGATGACAGAGCATTTATGAGTTACAGAAAATTCTCGCATGAATTTTAACTTCCTGTTTCGTTCAGTAACTCAAGCAAGATAAAGTAGAAAAATACACAGTAACCTTTGAAACTATTAGCTACACTCCAAATTCAAAAGCAAGTAGTGCAGCAAATAGCAGGGATTTAGTTAGCAGATTTGGTTTGTGCTTCCTATGTTTTTATTACGTATCCAATTATCCACAGATAGAAAGAATGAAGTGAAAGATCAGAGATTGTTCTGACAGCTTACTGAGGGTCAAATATTAATTTTTATGTGGAGTTTTCATAGAGGCTGATGTGATTTTTCACTGATTTGTCAGCTATAAATAACCTGCTGCTTTACTACTACCATACAAGTGTAACAGCTTGCTCAGGGCAGTAGTACTGTGTACCGGGGGTTGGAACTTTGCAGTAGATTTAAACCTTGTATCCAATTATCCACAGATAATCCACAATAGCTAGTCTATCTAGAAAAGTGTCCATAAAGTTACTGTTTATATAAACGGAGCTTTATCCTCCTCCCGTGTTCCTGTTCTGAATGCATCTCTGGGAAGCTCTGCATATAATACCCAAGAAGCATCTGACTACACCTGAAACTAGGTAGAAATGTACACAATTAAAATGCAAGCAAGTCTAATCAGCATTAGAAAATATCTTTTTAAGTTTCCATTTCTGTTACTGATATGAAAAACCTACTAAAACAAACAAACATCAGCAGCTGTATGGTTTGTCATGCTGAGAAATAACAACTGAGTGACTCGCCAAGCATTATCAGGTGTTACCATTGTGTTTCCCTTCCTTATTTGAAAAGGAATTGCAATAATGAAACCAAGAGACTTTATCCCCAGGGGCCAGTTCCACTGAAGTATTCTATGACATTTTACTGAGGAGATCTAGAATTAATAATACAGCAAAGAAGTAGGATCAGTCTCCAAAGAATTTCCAGGAATACAGACACTCTTTGCTGACTACTCTCTGGGATAATTTGACAGTAATGCTTAGAAAATGTTAGATTCTAATGCTAAGGAACTAGAAAGTTGTTAACAGAAAACTGTGTACCAGTGATAGACAGGCAGCTACACACGAGCACAGTGCTTACATGTTGGGTTCTTTTTTCAAAGTAGATGTTTACGCTATGATCACACTCCTTCATGGCCTCAATTTGTATTCATATCTGTAGTATGCTTAACATACAAGTGTGGTTGTGACATCTGCTCCTTTTACTTACAGTGAAAAAGCTGTATTCTAGTTGGTTTATGAGAGTATTAGCCAAGACCCAGAAAATCCACTGATTTAAAACACTCTTCTACACAGGACTGATCCTGCAGAAGGATCATTAAGTGTTTAAGATTTAGATGCTCTACTTAGGGTCATAGTTTAGTGGCGTTTTAGTAATAGGTATGGTTGGACTTGATGATCTTAGCGATCTCTTCCAACCTTAATGATTCTGTGATTCTTTGAGTTGGGTCCTGACATGACCCCCTTTAATTAACAGAAAAGCACACTAGGGAAAAAAAGAAGTCTTTGTAAATGACATTGCAATGTCTGTACAAACAAATGGCTTTTATGCCTGAAAATACATCTCTCTCTCTCATCAGAAAAGATGATGCAGGACTTTGCAGCGCAATGGACCAGGATTGATTTCATTTCACACAGATAAAGCTTCTGTTTTAACAACAACATGTCCAGTAATAACACATGGTTAAACAGATCGTAGCATAGTAATATGAAAATATTACATTATGCTCTTCTACAAAAAAGACTTATGATTATCTGATAAAGTAGAAATTAAGTAAAAAATGTTAGTGTCCAGCATTTGAATGAACAATTTCAAGTTTTCATGCTATATTAACTGTCTAATCAAAAACATATTGAAGTAAATACAGCCTACCATAAGTACACTGCCAATGTTGTTCTCCCTTCCCAAACATCACAGGAGCTAGGAATTTGCTCAAAAATACCGCAAATATAATTTTTTAATGCAAGTGTATATTTCAATTAAGACACATGCACTGAAGTTTCTAAACAATAATTATATTAGACTATCTAAACAAGTTTCAGTGTAGTGTGATTTAGCATGTATCACTGTTTACATGTGTTTAACAATGAGCATGATACCACCTTCTTCCAAACAGAAAAAGTCCCTAAAACATTCTCTGTTATTTACAAAACTCCCATTACAATCAATGGCATACCATCTGTCATAAAAACATCAAATCAAATCTAACTCAAGATAGGCCAGAAGAAATAGGTATTGTTATTTTACAGCTGATAATCTGCATTTTGTAATGTAATCAGTAATTTGGAAGTCTCTGATCCTGCACATCCTCCTTCATACATACCTTACATTTTGCTTCTTTTTTCTTAAGACTAGATAATTCACTTTTGCAGAAAATGAGGTGCCTCTGAAGTAGAATTTAAAAATTGAGGCAGCAAAAATACAAAAGTCAGTTCCTAAACACTGGTTATAAGCTCAGTGCTCCTAACAATTCTGGCTTACTGCTGCATATTCCAGGTCAATTTAGTTGAATACACCTGGTATATCTGTAGCTATTCCTACAGTTTAACCATTTCTAAATATAAGCTGGGAATAAATGAATTCCAAATACACCTCCAGAGTTTATTAGTGGTATTTGTGCCTGCCTTTCTTCCTAGAAATACATAAGAATTTGTATAAGTATGTATTTTTCATACTTACTGACCAATTTAACAATATTTACCAGCTATTCCTGAGTGAGAAGGCTATCACCTCCCTACTAACAATGTTTTCTGCTGTTCCTTGTTTTTCCATGAACCAAAAAGAAACTTTAAAAGACATGTGCTCTTGAACCAAAGAAAATATCAAGGACAAAAGAACTGACAAATTGTGTTTATACCAGTTGTGTGGGTTCTTGTATTAAAAAAAAAAAAAAAAAACTACGCAAAATCATATTCCGTGTTATGGGAAGATGATAAATGTAAGCAGAAGTAATTAAGACAAAATTACCACTTTCAGCTAACTGAAATTCTATGAAGTTTTAGCTTTGGTCACAGCAAGGAAAGAGATGGAGATAACAGGATTAAACTGGAGATTCAGAAAGGGAAACAAAATTTCTCCTAAAGCCTGTCTGTTAAAGCAAAGAAATATGATATCCTAAAGCATCAAGAGATAAAGCCAATGAGAACTATCACAATGTAGCAAAGACCTGACCATACCAGGGGCTTTGGCTTTAGCTAGCACTGAGTTTCCATTCAGGTCTAGTCAGATTTCTGAGACAAAGATCCCGATGATCAAAGCTGTTAAAAATATGGCATAGATTGTTACATTTCTTTCTGTTGTTAAGAAAAATCCCAAAGATACAAATTTATACCCACTAATGGTGGTAAATTTTTACAAGAGATTAGTGAAAGACTTTTGCTGACACATAAACCCTTAAGAAGTATGGCTAGGCTTCGCGAACGAAGATCCAGGGAGGGCTCCACCCACGCTCCTCATCAGCGCCTTTTCCAAGTGCGCTGATAAAAAGAGGATAGTGGAGAGCACCCTCGAGCCTGCGCAAGGGATTTTTTTTAGGTGAGACACAGCATGCGTAGAGCTGGACCCACCCTTTAGTCCTAAGGTTCATCTGCCAGGGCCTGGCAAGCTTGGACGCAGTGAAGTCCTTAGGACGTAGGTTTTATTAGAGTGTCCTTCTCTTAGATGGAAGGCCTTACAGGGCTAAACGAGCTCCATCTGCCTGGGTTTAGAATCAGAGTTGTCCTTCTCCTAGGATGACTGCCAGAAGGCTAATAAGCACATGCTACCCATACAAGAATTAGAGGAACATGGGTATCACTCCCCACACTTTACCATGGGCAATGAGTTTAATGCTCCCTCTGCTATCGGCACAGTTATTGCATCAGGGGCCATAGAAGACCCCAAGTGATTTTCAGACTGTGCCTGGACCCTTAAGAAGTATAACATGAATAAAGGGTAAAGACCAGTACTTGTCTGCAATTTGATCTTAGAGGCTAGTTAATCACAAGAGGTTAACACTAAGGCATGGTAAACAAAAGATTAACATCGAGACATGAAATAGCTTATACAGATTTGTGTGGGTTTGCATTTAACCACAGACTTCTGTAATCTGTCAGGCACATTTGTGACTGTGAAATGCACTATGTTCTTAACACGGGACAGGTGTATGACACAACATAGCGGCAATGCTGTTGAGTATCTGTGTTTGTTAGTCTGCAAAACGTTCAGACCATTCATCTTTTGTACATTGCTCATTTATGTTTTATCACTGGTTTCATATAGTTAGCAGATGTTGTAATGGGAATGTTATTCCTCTTTGCCATTCAAACCATCCCTGGTATCTTGTTTCCTACGATAACATCATCAAAAGCCTACTAGGAATGCATTTCAGGTAGTTTTGGATCTAAGATTCCTTCCATTCTGGGGGGCTTGGTTTGTTTTTTTGTTTTTATTTTTGTTTATGCAACACAGCAAAAGCAATGGAGCATTTAGCATAAATGGGATCTGTCATTTCATAGTACTAAAACAGGATACCAGATAATCAGCAAGTGTTTTGTTGCACAGCCCAAAGGTCATATGCAGAATGACAGATAAATCTAAGCCAAAGAGAAAAATTAAAGCAACACAGATACACAGAGAACACCACAAAAAATAAAGGCTTGCCAGGAAAAACAAAAGGCTATACTTGGAACTGTTTGATCTGTACTGGTAACCACTGCTCAAACTCCCAAAGACTTGTTCAGCTTTTAGGTACCACTGAGCTACCAAAAGTCACAACCGTGAACAGAACAAGCTTACAAAAAGACAAGGTTTTCCTAGTTAGTGTTTTTATGGGATTAAGGATGAAAATAATCAGATGAGCTAACTGCTCATGACTCTTGCCCTGCTACAGATATACCACTATTTGTAAAGATAAAATCTAAATATAACTCTGGAATGAGCCTTAATGCATCTCATCCTTGCTGTGATTCAGATGAGTCCCAGAAATGTCAAGAACTCCATAAAAATTTTCTTACCTGAGTGTTAGCAATTTTTTTTTTTCATTTGCTGAAGAATTCCAGAAGAGATAACTAGGAGTTCAGCTGACAAATGGAATACAGGAAGAGTATACCCCACAAAATGCTGCCTGACAGATCTGCTGCAAGGCTCATGACTGGGAATCGCAACTCCCAGGTGGAACACAGTTGATTATATGACCACTTATAATCAGAGATTAGACAACTGATTGCATAGCTCCATCTTTAAGTCTTTTGTAAGATCTTTTAAATCTTTTTGTAGACCTGTTCTAGCTATTTTTAAGCAAAGACAGATTTAACTTCAATTGTTGGGCTCCAAGACTCATGGCTTGGACAAGACCCAGGTGCAACCTTCAGAGCCAGCTGCTATCAGTCAGCTGCTTCCAGCAGAAACACACACCAGGAGAATGGTGAGTGAAAGCCTGACCCAGCTCTCTCAACTCCATATTGCCACACCTCAGGAAAGCAGACAGCATATCTCTTGTATGGTGACCACCACCATGGATTTAAAAGAATAGCAGCTGAAGCAGAGGAAGGTGCATGGGACCCAGAGTGTCCCTTTACTCGTCTGCCTTTTGCACATCATGTACTGGAGTGGGTCACCACAGCTGCACTGTCTCCTCCTCTGGCCACCCTGTATGAAGGCCACAGCCTTCACAACCAAAGTGTCAAAATTACTACCTGCATTGCAGACTCTGAACTGCTTTAAGGGGTATCAGGAACTTGAGAAATAGCTGAATAGCTGTCCTTTATCTCAGCCAAGTCATCTACAACAAACCCAGCCTTCTTACCTTTCCGCTGAACACGGGTAAAAAGTTTAACTGCTGATCTGCTTGACCAAATGAACAGCCTAGAGGTTGCTTTGTGGCAACTTAATAAAGAATGAATTTTGCTCAAAGCAGCAAAAAACTATTTGCTGGCTGACAAGACAAATGTGAAGAGGTTACATGCGTCCCATGCAGGCCTGAGAGAAAGTACCCAACCGGCCAGAGGGGCCATGATGGTAATGTAACACCTGGACAAAAACATCACCAACTGCAGCCTTTAAAAACAGCTTCCTGCGAAGAGGCCTGACAGCAGGGAGCTTGAGGAGGATGGAAAAACTTGTCACAGAAGTTCCTGAGCTGCAAAATAATGATG
The DNA here is from genome assembly GCA_013396975.1 of Bucco capensis. Lineage (NCBI taxonomy): Eukaryota > Metazoa > Chordata > Aves > Piciformes > Bucconidae > Bucco > Bucco capensis. The sequence goes on from VWZO01002093.1 coordinate 30,149, forward strand.
AAACTGAAACAGAAAAAGTCCACTGAGACATGACTTAGAAGTTCCATGAGGTTGGTTTTTTTTAAGGTCTGAGTTCACAAAGACCTAATTCTGCATGCCTGGAAGTTCAAAGTTTAAGTTTTGCTTTGTTTTGGCTTGTTTTTTTCAGCAAACTGCAAATTATTGTAAATATTTAACATTTGAGAAATTAAAGAATGTATGCAGAAATTATCTTACTAAAATTGTGATTACTTACGCAGGCCAAATTCTGCTTTCATTTACAGTTGCTTATTTCCAATGTCACCAGTGAAAACATACTGGATGTTGAAGAAGTCCATTCAAGTATTAATTTGGCTATTTGTACATACAGCCTATAATTAACTGAAATACTGTAATCTGATTTAGCATGTTCTACACGTAAGGAAAATAACCTGAGGAGTGCTTAGTGCATTGTGAAACTTAATTTTTAAAAAGTCACATTATTAACAGCATATGAAATGCATATACTGAAAGCTTGCCTAAATCCTAATAACATCCATGTCTCAAAGACTTCCAATATCCACAGGACAATTTATTTTCTAACATACTTAAACTCACTAAATCACCAGATCTCCCATTCCACCTCTTCAGTATCTTACATGTAATTACTTGGGACACAGAAGAATGTACAATATCTGGACTTGTGCAGCTGCAAAAGTCAGTGGTATAAATCAAACCAACATTTATATTTATCTCATTATGGATACCAAGTCACAAAGCCATAACCATCTCTGGACATAATTCAGATGACAAGAGAAACATAATCCTCTAATGTGTATCATCTTTTATTTTTGTTCATCATGTCTTTTCCCTAAATCATTCCTAAATTCATTCCACTACTCAGAATGATTTTCTCTTTTGAGGAAATATTATACTCCAGGTAAGTGCCATGACTCACAGAAATAAAAAGCCACAATCAGCCGCCAAAATAAATCCCTGGCACCTTGACTGCCTCCCAGGTTGCAGTGTTATTAGAATACACTTAAATGGTGGAGCAGAGGCAGCAACATCACACAGCAAACAGCTCTTTATACTCACCGAGAAATTAACTACTTCTGCACACACTTGGAAAATTTAAAGGCTAGTTCAGATTAAGACACCTCAGTGTAGATGTCTACATACTCATGTTTACATGCTGGCTAGGTCTTGGAGGGACTATTTTATCCAGTGGGGGCAGGATTTAGGTTCTTAAACATGGGCTTCTAGAGCTGTTTGAGATATCCTGCTATATCCCAACTGGCCTCCAGTTGCACGTCTAGAAGAACTTGGGTCTCTCATGATATCTCATTAGAGAAGTCCACATGCATCTCTCGGATACTCTAGCACACCTCAGATGTCACCAAAATGACACTTGTCTTTAGGAGCCCTAGAGATCTAGTTAGTACAATCAACAGATCTTGAACAGCGAAGTTTCACACCCAGAAACAGAGACATAAGCAGCAACTCAGTTGACCATCTAGAACACTTGAGACTCTTAAAACTATCTGAGATATCTACACAGGGATAGCAGATACACTACAGGACTTACAGAAACTTGCTTCCCATTGCATATGCTTTGTCATCTCAAACAACACTAAGCACATACCCTGGACAATCAAACAGCTCAGCGAGTGACCTGAATTGCTCCAACAACCTCACCCAGTAAACTAGCTAGCCCTCCAGGCCTCAAATCTGTTGCTAAATATGTTTACCACTACATAAGATGCAGTTTGTTCTGTCTGATCTGTCTCTTCCCATACGATAGTGGGTTTTCCATATTTACGTCATGTTTCTCATACAAGGGTAAGTCATATATCTCCAACACAAAAGTTTATGCTCAGTCAAATGGAGAGACCTACTAGTAGTTGGTTAGTTGACTCACTGTCTAGGCAATACTACTAGCTGTACACACTAAACTTCTATTGCTCAGATGATCAGATTATAGGGACAATTTAAACAATGCATATGAACACAGCTCCCCATAAATACCTGAATTTAAGTGTCTTAACTTCAAACTGAATCTCACCATAACTTTCCCAATATTTATAGGATTACTCCATGCATAAACAGTTCCTGTCATCAAGCTCCATCCCTATGTAAATACTGCTGTCACTTTTCTGTTCAGATTCTTCCCTCATTCAAAATTTAAGTGAAGCCAAAAAGTTATGTGAGGTGTAAGTATGCACATTCTTCTAAACTTCCTTATACATTCTAAACCCAAATCAGCCATATACAGGTGTCATGACACCAACATGCCAGATAATTTAGCAGAACTGGTATACAAGCAAACACCAGGGTGATACAGATTAGCATAATGAGTGTCTCTTACATCACCTTACAAATCCTTTCTGCATTCAGTGTAGGCACTGCAGCCATTAATAGCATAAAGATAGGAAAAAATTTTTTTAAAACTTGTTCTTCATTTATTTCGTATTTACTAATGAGGCTCAATATTTAGTCCAAGAATAATTATTCATTCTTAGAATTATTTTAACATAGATTTCTTAAAGATATTATTTTTAAAAAATAACAGCTGACAGATCCACAAGCTCTGAATTTGAATTGTATTGGTAGAGATTTAGTTTGCAGTTTCTGGGGGTCAGTACACAGGGAAGTAAATGTGTTTCAGCTACATTTAAATGCTTCAACATTTTTCACATGGAGCTGGCTAACTTAGAGGGGAAAATCACTGTATCACCAGCTCATCTAAATTTGATAATTTGTATAAATGTTTTCCTTCTCATAATTTTTTAGGGCTTTTAACTAGTTAGTAACACTAACTTTCACCACTTTTTGTAAGCACCCAAAATTGTGTCTCGCTAGCTTCACCTTCAGCTGGAAAACAAAAATAAAGAGTTTCATTCTGCATTAACCTATTCACCAGGTTCAGAAAGATAAAACATTTATCAAGTGAAGGTTAATTTTCACTAACAGCTTCTACTATTAAGTTTTTAATAATCTTTACTTCTTAAAACACAGCAACTGTCAGTCACTGCCTACTCTGTGGATCATGCTTAAACACATTTAAGCCCAGCCTTCTTTCTCTGTATAACAACGTGGGAGCAAAGACTGACATGACAGCAGGGAGCTGAGGGAATTTCAAGTCCTCTCTAGTGGTGGGCAGTTAGTGGTTTCTCCTCTACTCTGTGGGCCTGGGCTAAGCTGTGCACCCTGTTCAGACCAGGGCCACACTGGCCCTATTCACATCTTCTGTTCCACCCTAAGATTTGCACAAAGGCAAATGAAATCCTAGCATTTAAGAAACTTTTTTTCCCAATCATAAATCCAGTGCATGATATTTCTAAGTGAACCATACTTTTTCTGTATGATGATATCCTTTTCTGATCATTTAAAATGCCTCCAGAGGAAGGAGTCTATCGTTAACAATGCCACAGTCACTACATGAGAATTATCTGTCATCTTAATTACATCATCTACAGCCATGGCCATTGTGAAGGGCTCATTTTGAGCAGCAATTTAACACCACACACTGTAAGGCTGCATTATACTGTACACAATCCTCCCAGTGTACAACAACCAGAGTGCCACCTAGCGTGACCCATGTTATCGTAGCTGGGGCTAAAACCAATGCTGAAGTGCTAAGGACTGCTCTGAACAGCTGAGAGTAGTGCTTGCTAAAACACTTGTATCAGCTAAGAAATTCAGATCCAGAAAGCAAAAAAATTTAAAACTTTTTATATACTTTGATACTCATTAAAAGTCTGCAGAACAAAACAAGACCACTTTATCCAAACACTGGAAGTAATACATCAGCTTTTGTCTTAAATGATGTTAAGCAAACAAAGAACACCTTCAGGTTCGGTTTACATTACAAAATAAGATAACATCATCAAAACCTTTAAATACACATTAAAGATGACATATAATCTATATTTCTGCACAGCCTATATGGAGTCCTAAATTGACACATTTATCATAACTGTACACAAGACTCTGACTAAAATCATACTGTCAAGCAAAACTAGACTTACCTGAAAGTACAAAATTATTGTCCATATCAATCCCAATGTCAATTTGGGATTCCCATCTGTTATGTCATCATTTCTAATGTTAACCAGTTTCACCTGCAATTGCAGAAAGAAAATATAGACAAAAATGAAATAAATACACCACAAATACATACTGTACTATGCAGGCACAACTATAAAGGATGCATTACTCACTTCCTGAGCCCACTCTGTTGTTTTGGGGGGGGGTATTTTGCTTTGTTTTTCTGCAAGGCAGAAAGGAATAGCATTCCACCTGTAAGCAGACTGCCAGGAATTGTCCTCTCCCACCCACACCAAGCTGAGAAGATTCCTCAGCTGTTACTATGCCAGCACATCTGTTCCTCATGTCAAATACCCTTCACCTCGGTTGTGTCAGAAGGGGGAAGGTATGATAGTGGGGTGAAAGGATAACAAGAATATGGTGATCTGCAACGTCTGTACCAGTCTCAGGGCAGTGCTGAGACCTGGGAAGCTATCACTACCTTTCTTCTTACCTGTGGTCTCCAACACCAAATCAAAAATTAAGCAATAGGAGAACTGGCCTGCTAAAATACAGCAATCTGGCTTGATAAAATCAGGAATTTAGCATCACGTTTAAATAATCAGTGGCTTAATATTGAGAACAATTATTATCACTTCTGCTGCTGTACTCATTCACAGTGCTATAAACATTAATAATAGGATTAAAACAAAGGCTGAGATTTTTGCCACTCTAATAAACATATATCCAGGGTCAAATAATTCTCTTTTCTTTGTCATATTGTATTACATTTAATTTCTGTGTATATATTATGTATCCATACAGCCTAACAATTAAAGATGACTCAGCTAAAAGGCATTTTGCCCTTATGTTAGTAAATTTACACGCACAGGCTTTTTAACATATACCCTGTTGTCGACACCAAACAAGCAAATGCATCTCCTTCTTTTCATCTGCAGACATAATCTTACCTTTTACACCAAAACAAAAACCCAAACATAAAACTCCAAAATCCACACCAAAATCACACTATCAGGAAAACTGAGTATATTCCATAGTTAAAAAAAAGCAATTAGAAGCAAATTCAAATGTTTTCCTCCATCTACATTATAAAGACTATTTATGTTCGGAAAAACCCTACAAGGTAAGTCAACTATGCCATATCTTTGGGCTTTTTTCCCCAAGTCAGGCTTCAAAATAATCAATATATAGGATCTCTCTGCCTTACAGTCACAATAAAATATTGCATTTGGAGGTTATACAGCCAACTTGAGCAAGTTATCTCATAAATATGGTTCAGGAACACCTTAACGGGAGGTGAAACTTTAAACTAATGCAAGTCCCAGTGGCAATTTGCAAGAAAACAAAAGCCCTATAGTATTTTGTATAGTAGAGTATAGACATCTTCATTGAACTGCAAGGATAAGGAGAACACAAAATTCCTCGGATCACAATCAACTGCTGCATGATGGAAACCTGCAGTTCCCAGTGACACATGCACATTCATAAACACAAGGACCACCTGATCCTACATCTCCTGCATTTTAATACACATGCATGAACAAGACATGATGCATCACAAATCCAGAACTCTCGCTGCATAAAAATGTCTTTGCGACTGTCATTTCACGTAGCCATTCATTTACTTTGTAGCCTATTTGTTCAATAGTTTACTTAGGTGAACTAGTACAGGTTGCTTTGAACTCAATGAAGCAGGATTGAGCTCTTTGTGCTCACACATCACTCAGTAACCTGAAAGATAGTTTGCAATTTCATTCAAAATATGAAGACATCTGTTTTTATAACTAAATTATGTATCTGTCTATGGTTTGCTACCTCACATTTTTTTCAAACTTTTTGAGTGGCAAACAACCTTTTTTTTTTTTTTTTTTTAATTTTAAGATCAACCAATCAGATGCAGATTTCCAGAGTCAAACCATTTGAATATAGAGAGGTACAGTTTTTCCTTCCATGTCTGTTTTAGACATTTTTTAATACTTCCATTTTGCAAAGGGACACAGCAAGAATCTTGTAAGCTTTTAAAAGAAATTTAAAAGCATAGAGAAACTTACAGCACTGTAAAACTGCCCAGCAGTGTGGGTTTCAAGCATTTGGCTTAAAGGAGGTACCGGTAAAATTAAGCCTGAATCTTCCACAGCCCAATTGACTTTGCAGCCTTTCTAGGGCACCAGTTTTGCTTTCATCAGGCTCAAGGCTTGAGAAGGGTTTCCCAAAACAAATGTAATAAAAACAAGGAACTCCCATGCAATGTTCTGATTTCTTTGGATCCACGTTTTGCACTAAAAATTAGACTGCAAATAAAACTGCACACCAGTTAGTGTCTGGGCAGCATGGAAAATAGTTATATCTACTATAAGCAACACCTGAGGATCTTGCCCATAATTCTCTCTAACATCATATACCATGGAGTGTGTTGATGTTATTGCTCAGAGAAGGGCAATGTGAAGTGACTTTTGCAACTCTCTACTAACCAACTAAAGCATGAGATCAAGCTGAGCCTACACCAGCAGGAGTTATACAGCATGCATAAAAGACTAAGCAGGACATACTCCTTATTTCGTTTATGTTTTTCATTAAAATTTCCACCATACCTGGCGTTTTTTCAAATAGTCAAGTGCAATTTGGACGTTCTGGAGTCTGTGAAAACGCATCCGACCTTTTTCTCGGGGCTAAAATTGGAAAAAAATACCTGTGAGATTTTCTTGTCAGACAGAAGAACAGTCTGATTTACAAGATACCATGTAAAAACATTTGAAGCATTACAGTTCTAACAAAGCCAATAACTTTAGTGGAAAAGTGTGCTTTAAACAGTTACAAGTTTTTTAAACTACAGTTGAAATTTTTTAGCACAGTGAATGGCAAGAGAGATCACTGGTCCCAAACTGCATCTTCGATCCATGCAGGCTGACAGCTCTTTCCCTGTAAAGCACTATTAAGGCCAAGAGGCCTAAAAAAGGCCCTGCATGAGTCTACCTACAAAAACTAAACTGCAATATATTGTTATAAAAGATTTCCAGTATATTAAGCAAAGCAAAATAGCAGTAATGTCATGGACCTTTATGTTGCTCTGGTAAACTCTGTGATGGAAAAGCTTACCTCTGCATACAACTTTATGATTTTATGTTGTTTGTTTATTTAGAGTATAACTGCATAATCATTATGATATCAATACAAATTTATTTAGGGTATCTATAATGAAGACAACACCTTCCTCCAAATAGAGTAATACAACATACATAGCACTAGAGTGTGAAGTTCAAACTCTTGACTTGGGTAGAATATTAAAGAGTGCGAAAAACAAAAAAAAAAACCCCAACAACTAACAAGTCACTCTTCTCAATGCAAATTCAAAACTAGCAAGAAGATATTGTAAAATAAGCATGAGTGGTGTGTTAATGGAAACAGAGCAAAACTGCATGCAGTTAGTGCAAAATCACCAAGAAGAATCACACAAAAAAACCATACTTTACTTAGCTGTTTCAGTTCAGCAATGGGAAAGCAGTTAAATTTGTGTCATCATCATATCCAAATCCTTCTATTCTTCTTCCTTATTTCATATTTTTCACAAACTTTCACAGCAATAAACTGAAGCAGACTATAATGGCTAGGATTGGCTATGAATATGAGTATTTTCTCAGAGAGTTACAGCGAAACACAGACACAAGCCCTCGCCCTCCTCAACTCATGGATGTTTTTTCCCCTGTGGGGTATCAGAAGCTTGCCAAAAGAAAACATGGGAAAATGGAGCTGAATAAGAAAGCATAAGCTGAAACACAACTTTAATTTCCATTATAGGATACTCAATTTAGGCCATTGTTTTTCACACCAACAGTCCAGGATCAAGCCCTGCAGCCCCTGTTCCCGAATAGCTTCTGCAGATGGAACAAAGGACCGGAGGAGACCTGTAACTTGGTTTTCCATGACAAAAAGAGTATAATAAATCCCAAACTATAGAGTTAGGTATAGCATCTCAGAGGGGAAATATTTTTTTTTTTTAATGTACAGCTAAAATACAGCACTTTGAATTACGTTATGCCCCAGAAAAAAAGCACACAAATTCCATTGAAATCACAACTGCAGCACAACACATGGGGAGCCAAGAAGGCACTCAGCCCTATGGTAGCAAGTTGCTTTAGCAAACTCTGTTGATGCAAGGTCTATAAAGGCATGAAACAGCTCACTTTGATGAACAAGCACTCAGCATTTCACACTTTATAAGTAGATATTTCCCCTCTGGATGGTTAAAATAAGGTGAATCAATAATTCGGCATTTGTTCCAAGAGAGATACACCCTGTGAACAATCCATAATCCATATACTTACTAGCCACTACACAGCATTGTCATTTAACTTCTACTTAAGACTACGTGCTATGAGAAAAATAACTATTAAATTTGATAAATTCTAACAGAGATATGCACACCTGAATTACCTCATTTTAAAATATTATTCAATATAATGTCAAATACTCCACAGGTGCAGTAGACTGGTTTTTCTAATTAATACAAATCAATTTATTTACTTCACTAAAGAGAACCTTCAAACTTTCATCTGAACTACTTGTATGTGGGCAATACTGTTTGCAACTAACCAAAAAACAACTTTGTTTAATGTAACTATGGTATTTCCCTAATTATTATTAAAAAGGATTGTTTTATAGCATCTTGATTATGTTGTCCAGTACACATTTGCACCATGGTTTCGTATAGTTTAACAAAAGAAAACAAATGGAAATCTTTTAACATATGCCGTTCAGCTGTTTACAAAAAAAGGTTGAACAAAAATTTGTCTTCATCATACTTTCATCATCAACACCCATATTCTGGTTTACCAACATGAGTTCTTTTGTCCTTTCTACAGCACACTACTGCAGCACACCCAACTAAGAATTTACATGAGCATACACCACACTTCAAACACTCTATTAGTACAGTTATGGGGGTCGGCACCTACCCCCTTATCCTCATCCTCCACATCCTCATGCTGTTCATTTGCGCATGCTTCTGTTGAACTCACCAACCGTAAGGTCTTCAAAAAATCTCGCTCTCTTGGCTAATGAATATAACAGACAGGAGACAGGACAGCAAAAACAAGACAGACCACAAATGAAAAGAAGAGCATGAAAAGAAGAACATAATGAAGAGAACAAATACCAAGCAAGGGAAATAATGCTCACAAAGAAAGGAAATGACACCTGAGGAGTGTGTTAGTTTCAGGGACATTTTATCCTTGCTATTTCTATGTTACTCCCTTTAATGCGAAGGGATATTAAGCATCCAAAACTTGTTAAAAAAAAATTGTAAAGAGGGAAGAACAGAAAAAATAGCGCATTACCCTATCACAAAAGGAAGTCTCATTGACCACAGGAAATGAAGAGAACATAGTGCCATCTCCCACAGAATTCACAGCAATACAACTTGTGTCTTTGGTATCAAGTCAAAAATTAGGGAAAACATCAAAGAAACCTCCAGCAGTTGATACACAAGAAACAAATAAACAGAGCAAGCATGTATATAATGAACTGGAACCATCATTGCATTCTGATCTAAAAGCTTACCAAAGTGTCTCCAGAAAGAACTTCTAAAAGGGAGATCAAGTTATGTCCATCTCTTAGGTCTTCATACAGGTCATTCACATGCTTTCGAACCTGCACAGATAAATGCAAAAACTAAACATAAGATTCCATTTATACCTGACAATTCACACTCATGTTAACACATATCTCTTAATATACAGATTAATCTCAAATATATGGCAGCATGGCTTTTCAGATTTATTAATTTTCATTACAAATTTACAAACCCACATTCATTTTACCAGGCAAAGTTCACATCTAAGTCTGAACTCACATAGTTCCATCACATTTTATTTCATTTTACTGAAAAGCAGAAGAAAAATAATATGACCTTATGGGTAATGAATGCATATAACAATGAAAAAATCAGTAACTGACAACTTAATATCAGATACCCACCTATTTTGACCTAAATAATGACCACTAACAGTTAACACTAACTAGATACAAAGAATTGTAAAAAAAAAAAATTTCACATGACACATATACCATCCTCAGTTCACTGGAGTCAGGCCTAAAGTCAATGCACTTCCTGGCCTTAAACTTATTACTAATCAAAGCATACCACTCACCAATTAACATGTTTTGTCACCTCAGTTTTCCCAGTATTTAGTGAGTTTTCCCAATGGCTACACCTCCCTTATACACAGTATCAAAGAAACGTATCAAGTTTATCTAGTGAAGCCAAGGACACACATAGCCTTTCCCATCAGCTGCACCGGTGGCATAGACTAACGAGCCCTACAGATCAGCAACACTAACACCAGCAGTCACCAATCCAACTGATCCCCTCCTGTGATGCCCTCTAACAGATAGTCAGCCTTTGCCAGCTGACTTCATTCAACTAAATCAAGAAGCTGAGGACCAGCAGACCTGCAAAGTCAACCATTAGCGCAGGAGCAGATGTCGTCATCGTGGCTAGGCTTCGCGAACGAAGATCCAGGGAGGGCTCCACCCACGCTCCTCATCAGTGCCCTTTACAAGCACACTGATAAAAAGAGAATAGCGGACAGCACCCTCGAGCCTGTGCTAGGGATTTTTTTTAGGTGAGACACAGCATGCCCAGAGCTGGACCCACCCTTTAGTCCTAAGGTTCATCTGCCAGGGCCTAGCAAGCTTGGACGCTGGCAGCGAGGTCCTTAGGACGGAGGTTTAACCTCTTAGATGGAAGGCCTTACAGGGCTAAACGAGCTCCATCTGCCCGGGTTTGGAATCAGAGTTGTCCTTCTCCTAGGATGACTGCCAGAAGGCTAATGAGCTCATCCTACCCATACAAGGATTATAGGAACATGGGTATCACTCCCCACACTTTCCCGTGGGCAATGAGTTTATGCTCCCTCTGCTGTCGGCACAGTTATGGCACCAGGGGCCACAGGAGACCCCATGTGATTTTCAGACTGTGCCTGAAGGAGCAGATGTAATGAGAAGGGAGACAGCCAGAAGCCCTAACTTTCCTGACAGGCACAACAAATCTGGGAGATGTATGTCCACAGGCCAACTTCTTGTTTCTTAGCATTAGTTTAAACACAACTTTATCTGAAATTTCTTTAACAACTTCAGCCAGCTGCTATTTAAGCATGAAACAAAGGACTTCATCTCATGACCTTTAAAGGTCCCTTCCAACCCAACCAGTCTGTGATTTCTCTGAAGCAGAGATTTTTGACATTGCCAGTCAAGACAGAGGTTAAAGGCTTTCTAGCTACAACTTAATGTCATTTCCCTGGCATTCCCATTGAGGCAACAGATCAGCAACTTCCTAAGCTTACATCAGAAATTTTTTCTAAAGTTATCACCTCTGACAGAGATGAACTGTACTTCCAATATGAGATCTAGGAAACATTCCTCTGCCAACGCTCCTGTATTATGAGGGCAGAAGAAACTGATCTAGATCTTCAACTTTAAGCAACAGCTCTCTTTAGCTGACTTTCAGAGAAAATTCTAGATCCATCCTGTTAAATAAATAGTCTCCATACTAGTGATTAACTTCATAAATGCTTTTTACTTCAGGTTTTTTTACTTGAACTTTTAAATATGAAATTACCCTGCAACCTGTTTTCACAAAGACCATCATCTTAATTTAGAATAGTATCACAGTGTATTTATGCTGTTGCTGAACACTAGCCAGAAGAAATCACCTAGAAGACTATTTCGTAAGGAATTACAACAGATAATATTTTCCAAAATGCTTATACAGACTCTGCATACCCAGTCAAGTTACGTACCAGTACTCTTATACAACTTTAAACAATAACACACATACACAAAATAATATCATTTTCATTTTAGTTGTGATTTTGAAAAAACACAAAGCACTTAAAAGTATTTCCAAGAAAAAAGAATTTTTGGTAATACTGAAGTACGGCTAAACTGAACAAAGAAACAGAACAGGTATTTTCCTACTACACCTGTGGTGAAGAGAGAGGAGTGCCATGTAAGTATCACTGAATGCGACTGCTAAATGCTTAAAAGATTAAGCATAAGAGCCTTTAATTTTTAACCAAAACAACTGAACCTTTTTATTTTTCTACTGATGCTAAACTCTTAATGACAAAAGCAGGCAAGTTTTTAACAAATGGTTCCGTGCCTTTGTCCTGCAGGCAGTACACGCTACTCTGCACTTCTCTTAGGAGACGAGAATCCCAAGCAAATCCACAGTGCAGGCTGGCAGCCAGAGGCATGGAAGGACACCAGTTTAAGGACAGAGGAAGGGAGTGTATGTCTGAAAGACAGTGCACCAGCATAGCTGCGCAGTACCAAGTCAACACCTGCACTCTTTGCAACATAGATCTCATAGGAGTTGTCCAATGTGCAAGTATCTGAATTAAGGGATGAGAAAATACTACCTACCGTTTCTAATCTAACTGCTTTTATTTCCCATTAGATGTAGGATAACTTTGTTATCCTGCTAGTCTGTCTCCAACCACACATATTGAGTGATCTGTTTGTTTCTTACACTCTGAGGTTTCCAAAGTATTACAGAGACAACCATCTTCCCCAAGTTATCTTTCTAGAAACCACAGATGCTTCAGAGATGAATTCATACTGTGTATGAAGAAAGGGACATAGAGCTGTCAAAACAGGAAACGCTGCAGTACACCTTAGATGGCTTAGTTCTGCCGCTGGCTGACAGTTACTGTGAGGATTAATTATTTAGGACATACTACTGTGGTATGCTGGTCCAGGACAACATAATAAGGAATACTCTTAGCATATGTGCACCTAGCATGTTTGCTCAAAGTAGCAGATAACTTATTTTAAAAGGAACATCCTGTGCTTCTCAAGAGATCTTACACTGCCACTTAAGGAAAAGCTTTCAAGATCACCCCTCCTTAGCTATCACTTGGGCAAACCTTGTCTCTCAACCTACATAATGAATTCTTCAATCTTTAAGATCACAAGAAACAAATACTACTACTTCATTGCTGGTTTGCTACCACATTCAGCCTCCTTCAGAATGCATAGTACCACAAGTACTAGATGCAGATGGTGGTCCCTGCATCCATCTGTGGCACCCACTGAGCCCCATGACATTTCATAGCAGTTCACGTGGCTTTGTGGAATTGATAATTCTGTGATTTCATTGAGACATATTCTGCATTTTGCAAGGTCCATGTGCAAAGTAGGTTACATGCTGCCTCAGGCAATATACCTATGTGAGTATGGCAAATGTGGTAATTTGGACATGAGATGAGATTCTTAAAGGAAGACGTGGGAAGATACTGAGTGGCTGAAGGGCATCTGACAAAATTTAACCAAGAGAAGAAACATGGCTTCATCAGTCAAAAGGAGACAGGGAGAATTTAAGGCACTCTTTCAGAGTGACTCATCCTCTAATCTTCATCTTTTGGCATGTATACTATGATGTTTGTGGTAAGGAAAGCTCCATCTCCCTTGATATGAGCATGAGATATTTTCATATCATACTTTCCCAGTAAGCTTGAGTTTTGCAGTCTACTGCCTTGGGGAATCTGCACTACCACTAGTAAAAAACAGTTTTAAAACTGTAGCAGTCACAGAGCTACAATCTTGCTCCTACACCCTAGCACTTGACAAATGAAGACCATGACGATGGCTACCGCCTCTGAAAATTAGCAGTTTAATACCCCACATAACTTGCATAGCTTTCTCATACTGTTCAGCTGACATATTTAGTTGTCCTTACAATCAAGTTGCTATTGGTTCTAACCTCATGTACCATTCTGCTTTTGCAGTTAAAGACCCTGGTCTACCAGGCTTGGCTTCCTCCTCTGTGGGCTGATGTCACAGCAAATCTGTCACCACTGCCTTCAGTCTGCCTGGTTCTTGTTTCCACAGAGAGTGAAGGCATGAATCAGCTTCCTGGGCATGCATCTATAGGGCTGGTCTATGTTTATGTTTAGGGGACACATCATTTAGCCTGTACTTGCTTCTCCAGAAGGACTAAGTTTTGTCAAAGTCCTGCTTGCCAGTCCTTCACAGATATCTGCCCTGAAAACCCCTACATATCTCAAACAGTCCTAAATGTACATACTTCAGGAATTGAATCTGTATGTAGTGATCTCTATTTCTGCCATGGGTCACAGCAAAGAACAAGCTATCTTTCAGAGCAAGCCCATTTCTTAATGTTTTCCTTGGTATTATTAGCTGTGTTATGCTGATACTGGTTTTACACAATAAAACCACAGGCTACTCATGCTTGGATGGGTGAAATGGGAAGGACTGTCCCTTTTGCTTCCGCAAGCAAGACCAGCATAGTCTTCAAAAGGATGGACAGAAGACGCACAGGCTGGAGTACAGTAGGGAGATCGCTTTCCCTAACATTGCCACACTTCTATCTTTTAGCAGGCCCTGTGCAATAGGACAAGGGGTAATGGTTTTAAGCTAAAAGGGGGTAGATTTAGACTAGATATAAGGAAAAAATTTTTTACAATGAGGGTGGTGAAACACTGGCATAGGTTGTCCAGAGAAGTGGTAGATGTCCTATCCCTAGAAATATTCACAGACAAATTAGTTGGATAGGGCTTTGAGCAACCTGATCTAGTTAAAGATGTCCCTGCTTACTGCAGGGGGTTGAACTTGATGACTTTTAAGGGTCCCTTCCAACCCAAAGCATTCTAGGATTCCATGAAAACAAAGAAGAATCACACTTTTTTCCTATTCAGAAGTAAATATGGCACGAAAATAGGATTGTGGCCCTTTCTGTGTATACAGTGGGTGCACACCCAGTATACTTGCAGAGAGATCTCACAGGCATTCATGTTATGGTACAGCGTGTGCCAGACTAGCATCTAAAGCGCAAGGGACCATGTTCTTGACTGAAATAGTGTAGAAAGGAGCAGAAACAAACATTAATGTCCTGCAGAATCTAGAGTCAAAGCAAAGGAGGAAGGAGAGGATATATAATTAGATCAGGCAGGAATAATTAGAAGAAACTCCCATGTACGGGAGGTCACCAGGAACTTCCTAAGGGACAAGAGACAACTGCTGGGGCCTTGTCAGGTTGCAGGGCTTGGAAAGGCAGAGTTCTGTGCTCACACTCTTGCAAAACTATCCATGTTTTTCAGGGTAAAGAAAGCAGACTATTGTAATTGAGTATCTTTCTTAAAGCATCAGGATTCTCTTTACACTATAACTAAGCTGAACTGATTGTTAACAGAACACACCAAACCAGATCTTGTCTTCCAATTTCCAGAACAGTAAAAAATTATAAACAATCTGAATCACACATTTTGAAAAACTGAAGTTCTGCGGACAAGCCTTTATAACATCAGTGTCATCCCCAGGCACTATCAAGAATTATAACATTACAGAATCACAGAATTGTCAGGGTTGGAAGGGACCTTAAAGATCTAGTTCAAACCCCCCTGCCATGGGCAGGGACACCTCCCACTACAGCAGCTTGCTCACAGCCCCAGCCAGCCTGGTCTTAAAAACTTCCAGGGATGGGGCTTTCACCACCTCTCTAAGCAACCTGTTCCAGTGTCTCACCACCCTCAAGGTGAAGAACTTCTTCCTAATATCTAACCTAAATCTACCATCGTCTCGATTGTATCCATTACCCCTAGTACTATCGCTGCCTGACATCCCAAAAAGTCCCTCACCAGCTTTCTTGTAGGCCCCCTTCAGATACTGGAAGGCCACAATAAGGTCTCCTCAGAGCCTTCACTTCTCCAGACTGAATAATCCCAACTCTCTCAGCCTGTCATCCAACAGAGGCTTTTCAGACCACTTAGGCTGGGAAAGTCTTTTCAAGTACTGCTCTTCTCACTTCAGGAAGCAAAGTTAATTAAATGACTGGCACAGACACAAAGCATTACTGCTTTTCCAAAGGAAAATGAGATAAGGCTCAAAAGTTAGAACTGTAAGAGGGGCGTTTGGGGAAAAAAAAAGTCAGGCCTTAATTACTAGCGAGGTCACTGATAAGTCCAAACAACAATTGGCATAAGGCCACCACAATAAACTTCAAATTTATTCTTTACGAATCTGATTCGATGCCCATGGAAAAAAGAACCCTGAAGACTCCCATTCACTTCAGCTACAGTAAAATGCTTTTCTCCAAGGTAATAGCCAAAGGTATTTAAGAGCTTCTATAATTACACTGTTCCACAGAAAATGTTATCAGCATTCAGACTGCTGAAAAACTGCTCTGGCCACTGCACGGGATCCTGGCATCCTGATTTGTTTTGCTAATGTTTCAGCTTCCTAAAACTGTACTTAAGCTTATTTTTAAAAGACAAATTGTATTAAAAGTGTTACTCATGAGGAAATAGTTTACACTAAGTTTTGAAAATGTTTATGTTTTAGTACTTTTGCCTTTTAATATTAAGGAATCACTGTGAGTTCTAACTGCATGATAACAAATAAACCTATGCCATGAGAAAAGAGTAACTACAAGAAGTTGCATTTATGAACAAAACCAAAGATCCACACAGCATGTAATTGTCAAAATATTAGATTATCAAAATATTCCCACACGACCAATCTGCCAAGGAAGGCTGCTTCTTCAAACATCTTCAAGACTACTTATTTTGCTCTACAGACTACAGACTTCTTAGATTCCCCCATGTAAAGCACACAAGTGTTGCTCAGTGCACTGCGGGCAGGGACATCCCCAACTAGATCAGGTTGCCCAGAGCCCTGGCAAGCCTCACCTTGAATGCNCCAGCCCGGGACGCAATATAAGGTTGGCAGACATAGTATTATTCTGATTAAAAGTTAAATTATTCTGATTAAAGCCAAAGTACTGTATTTCAGTAAGTACATGAGGATTTTAAACAATAGTATATTTTGATTTCCTTGTTCAAAGCACCATAAATGCCTTTAGCAGACAATAGCATTCTTTACAGGAAATACATCCTTATTCTGATACCTCCTTAGGTAGTAGTATGTAGTCACACACATTACTTTAAGGCAAAGACTTTCCAAATTATATAAAATACTGTTGCAGAATGAAGTATTTTGGTAATGTTTACGACTGAATGTTGGAGGTTGCATACACTATGGGGCCACATATTGCGATACTATTCCCACTGAGTAAACGCCACAATTACACTGGCCCGACAGGAAGTACATCAAGCTAGAGTATTTCTAAACTGATATAGAAATAATTATTAAATATGGATATATCAAAAGTGTATAGATAAAACATAATCCCATGCATAATTTAACAATTCATTAAAAACCCAACACTTAATTGCAAATGGTAGAATTGCAAACAATAAACCCAAAAAAAGAGAATTAATTAATATATTATTAGTCTATCATATGAAACACACTGATTCTAGTGCTTGTATTTCACCAAACAGTAATACCATGGTGCACTCAGAACCATAAAATCATTAAGGTTGATGACCTCTAAAGATCATCAACTCCAGCCATTAACCTAATAATGCCAAATGCACCACTAAACCATGCCCAAGCACCACATCTACATGTTTTTTGAACACTTCCAGGGACGGCAATTCCACCATTTCCCTGGGCAGCCTGTTCAAATGCTTAACCACTTTTTCAGTCAAGAAATTTTTCCTAATATCCAAATTAAACCTCCCTTGGCACAACTTGAGGCCATTTCCTCTTGTCCTGCCACTTGCTACCTGGGAGAAGAGACCAATCCCCACCTCGTTACAAACTCCTTCCATGTAGCTGAGAGCGAGCGAGAAGGTCTCCCCGCAATGTCCTTCTCCAACAACCCCAGTTTGCTGCTCTTCACACTTGTGCTCTAGACTCTTCACCAGCTGAATTGTCCTTCTTTGGACACACTCCAGCACCTCAATGTCTTTCTTGTAGTGAGAGGCACAAAAATCGACTACAGCCTTCAAGATGCAGCCTTACCACTACTGAATACAGGGGCACAATCACTTCCCTAGTCCTGCTGGCCACGCTATTTCTGATACACAAGGCAGGATGCCATTGGCCACCTTGGCCACCTGAGTACACTGCTGGCTCATGTTCAGCTGGCTGTCAACTAGCAACCTCAGGTCCTTTTCCACCCAGCAGCTTTCCAGCTATTCTGCCCCAAGCCTGCAGCATTGCATGAGGTTGTTGTGACTCAAGTTCAGGGCTCAGCACTTGGCCTTGTTGCATCTCATACAATTGGCCTTAGCCCCTCAATCCAGCCTCCCGACCCTCAAGCAGATCAACACTCTTGTCCAACTTGGTGTGATCTACAAACTTAATGAGAATGTACTTGACTCTCTCATCCAGATCACTGATAAAGATACTAAAGAGAACAGGCCCCAATACTGAGCCCCAGGTGACATCACTTGTGACTGGTCACCAACTGGATTTAACTCTGTTCACCACAACTCTCTGGGCTTGGCCATCAAGCCAGTTTTTTACCCAGTGAAGAACACACCTGTCCAAAACATCAGCAGCCAGTTTCTCCAGGACAATGCTGTGGAAGACAGTGACAAAGGCTTTACTAAAGCCCAGGGAGACAACATCCACAGCCTTTCCCTCAGGCACTAAGCAGGTCACCTTGTCATAGGAGGCTAGGTCAGTCAAGAAGGACCTGTATTTCAGGAACCCATGCTGGCTGGGCCTGATTCCCTGGCTATCTTGTACATGCTGCGTGATCGCACTCGGGATGATCTGCTCCATCACCTTCCCTGGCATCAAGGTCAGACTGACAGCTCTGTAGTTCCCATGATCCTCCTTCCAACCCTTCTTCTAGACAGTGTCACATTTCCTAACTTCCAGTTAACTGAGACCTCCCCAGTTAACAAGGGCTGTTGAAAAATGTCAGAATTCCCCTTATATTCATTCCTTCATATATAAGCAGATATATAAAACAATTCTAAAAACCTCAAACACCAAAACAAAAAGAATCATAAAAACATACACTCAACTGGTGCTGCACACCATAAAAATATCAATGCACTCAAGCCATCATCTATTTCATGCATATTTAATTTGCTGCTTTCAATTATTCTTTCCTGGTCCCAATCAGTCATGAAGTCTGCATGCATTAATAGGATCAAATAAGCTTTAAATCTGTGACACAGTTTCTATTGACTTGAATTTATTTATTTTCTTGCAGAGAGATTTTGTGATGCAATTTATCACTAGCCTCTAAAACTTTGTACAAATTTCCTCCTCTTTCTCAGCTTCAACTTCTGGCATTCTGTCACTAATTTTACTCACTGTCTCCTGGTTACCTACCTTCCTTGCCTACAATTCTATGAAACACCAAAGAAGTCCTGAGTTTCCTTGTGGGTCTGCTTTGTACTTTGTATTGTACAGCTATTAGATTACACCAAGCAGATTAAAGATGCTGTGTAGTTTATCTCTCATGTAGCATGAATAAACTGTAACTATGCATATTTCCAGGTGTAATAACAAAATCAAATACTTCAAGAGTTATTGTTTCCTGGTTTTTTGAAAGAAGCATGCCTCAAAGAAAAAAAAACCTTCCAGACCTTCTAGAATAGCCCTGAATCCACAACAGCAAAATTTTTTAGGAGAAAACCTTTAATACTCTTGTGTCTACCAAGAAGGCAACAGGCCTTGCTAAACAC
Organism: Bucco capensis; assembly: GCA_013396975.1. NCBI lineage: Eukaryota > Metazoa > Chordata > Aves > Piciformes > Bucconidae > Bucco > Bucco capensis. Next base: position 49,726 of record VWZO01002093.1, read on the forward strand.
CTGAAAAACAAAACAGATGAGGAAATACTGATACTTCAACTGCACCCAATGCCTAGAGCAAGCTGTGTGCCAGGTTAGAAGTGGGATTTTACAGGGCTTGTTCCCAGAACCATCTGCAGTAGCCATCAGAATTAACCAGGAGGACTACATAGGAGACTCATTTAGATGCACTAGCACTGCAAGAATTTTCAGGAAAAGAAATTCAAGACATGCTTTTTCCAAATACGTTTCAAAAATAAAAGGTGTTAAATTGAGACTTTATTTAAAAACAGTCACTACCCTTAGACTAACATCAGGTGCCTCATCCCTTAAAATAAACACAAATGTAGAGCTAAAAAGAAGGAGGTAGTGAATTTTAAGTAACAGATTAACTGCATGGCTAAAATAAAGAAACTGCAGAGTAGTGCCACCTAAAATTATAACCACTAGTGTCAGTGAACTTTCAGCAAGAAAACGACTGTGCTGTATCAGGAATGGTTCCTCTGTCATTAAGTGCATAGCTGAACATATTACTAAGCAATCAACCTAAGTTGCCATTCACAAACCATGTGCTACCTCAAGGATGCACAAGAATCACCAACTTCATGTTTCTATTCTGAATTATCCATTCAACCTATGCACAACAAAAAGCTGTGCTCTCTCTGAAGGCACTACCACTGCAACACAGTACAGAATATTGAGCATGGAGCTTTAAAACAGTAGTTTTAGAAGCATTTTGTCCAGCTACTTATAAAAACCTTCTTGCACATAGGACCTTTAAAAGTGACTTCTGGAGCAACTAATGACTGTGCAGGGATGCTGCACATTGCTCCCAACACCAGCAGGCTTCTCCTTCCATCAGGGGTCCCAAGCCAAGCTGCACTGTGGGGTGGCACTGGGTGGCAGGGCTTCCCTCTGGTGCCATGGGCAGGACAACCTCCTCTCTCCAGAGAGCTGCGCAGGCACCCTGGAGTCCACATTGTGGCTAGAAGTTCAGTTAAGAGCCTCTCTAACCTTTTTCTTTTCCATGAGAAGGGAAGGAATTTTATCCTTAGAAGGAAAACCTGGTAATTCACCATATTTTCCCATCAGAGGGCTGGCCTAGCTGTTCTCTGGCTATCTTACCTTTAGTCCCATTTTCTGCACATCATAATTTCTGATTAAAATCCCCCAACTTTACGTACTTAAAAATATCCTGTTTAATCTCTCAAGATTAAGATCTGGCACTACAAAAATATTTTTCAACTGGTTTGAGAAAAACAAAGACTTTGTCAGCTTTTACTCCTTGTTCATAAAAAACATATTTTCTGATGTTTATCTCAATCTCTCCCTGTATTTTGCACTTCCCTTATTCTTTCCTTAGGTTTGGATTCAAAAAAAGGTGTCAGAAAGAATTTCTGGGCTTTCATGTAAGTTGGATTTCTTTTTGGCTCCTTTAGGACTAGAACAAAACCCCTTTCTTCCACAAATTTACCTGTTCTTGTTATGTCAATGGTTATTTACACTGCTGTAGCAAGTAATAGAATTTAACATCCCATTTTGACAGTAGCAAAATGAAACACTTGCTGGAAGCTGGGGCAGGTTTAGAGAAGAAAAGAGAGGAGATTTCTACCCCACCATCACACAATGCCGGTATGTGAGTTTCTCCCTGGAAGTTCACATCACAACAGCATGGGAGTATAAAGTCCAGTATCTCATCTCCCCAGACCGTATGTCAACAAGAAGTAAAAGATAATGTTTAAACTGGAGCCCCATCATCAGACATTAAACAGTAGTTTTAGCAAGTGCAAAGCTCTTACCAGACCTTGGAAAATCAGTTATCAACTCAAAGAAAAACTTTAGCATTTAAAAAATGCAGTGACAGTCCACTTGATCTTAAACTGTGGAATTCGAAGATAACTTAAATAGTTGAATTCTGCAAATAAGTACCTGTCTCTAAAACTATGTATCTCAAGATCATTTGCAGGAAATATTTCTGCAATGACTATGTTTCTAGTTTAGTGAAGTACACAAATACATGCGCAGTTTGTCAACTGAACTGACAAGGGACTAATCTTATACACTAATTTTTATATAATATCCACTTACATGCTTTGACTCCAGTGCAACTCAAGACAGGCAATGGATGGCAGAAGAATAAATATTTCTCAGCCATCCTGTTGTCTGTGGTTACTCAGCAAGTCCCATAAACACAGAAGTAGAAGAATGACAATAGTCTTCCATGTCATCCCCCAAAAAATTATGGTAATCCATAAAAACATCACATTGCTGACTTACAAAAAAGTCTTTTGAATATACTGCTATAAAAGGATAGAAGTCTGGTACTTTGTTAAGGACTGCAGGAGAACAGAAGATTAAAATGAGCAAAGAAAGAACTAAACAACCAGGAAAAGTAAAAAAAGACATCGAAAAAAAGAAAAACAAGAAAAAATAAAAACAGAAAAGAAAACAAAAAAAGAAATGGGACAGGGAAGAGAAACAGGGGAAAGAGAAAGTAAAAAACAGGATGGAAAAAAAAAATAAAAAAAAATTCAATCCATGCCTGTGCCCATTGCAGGGTCCTGTCCACACGCCTATTCTGGTGTTTTCCAGGGTTTTTCATGATTTCCATGACCACCTTCATCCTTTCTGCTTCTTAATGAACACTACACAGTTAACAGATAAAGCACACTGACCTCCTTTTTCGGTCAGTGGAGCTAAAGCACTTCTAAGAGAGTACATTTGAAGGATTAGTTTTAATTTCCATGCAAGTCACTGTTCTAAAAACAATGCTGTAAAACCAGAAATCTGACAATTGTATCACCAATTGCATTCAAACTGATTCCTTCCAAAAACTAAAGCCGATTTGCTAAATAAATTCCAAGTTAATGGAAGAGCTATAGTCAAACCATATTTGTGTGCGTTATTGAACCTTAACTTGAATTCTGAACTGAGAAATCAGACATGAAAATCGAGGCCAGTGGTACACACAGACACACACACACATCTCCATCTACCTATCTCTACCTCTACAATCACTCACACAGAACTATTTGAAGACAAAGGCCTAAGGCCATTGACCTTGGCAAGCAAGTCAAAAAGATTTAGTGTGAACTCTTTAACCCGATTTCCTTACAGGTTTAGAGTCTAAATCTTTTTAAGCTACTCCCAAGAGGCTGACAGTATGGAAACAATGACCATGCACATTTTAGAAGTAAAATAAGGTGTAGAGAAATATAATTTTCAATACACTGCTCTTTGGTAGAAACAAGCATAATTTTTAACTTGTATTAAAGGATGGTTCTCCCAAAAGCTTCATCTATGCATAGCTTCAGCTATGTATCTTTAATACAAAAAAAGATTAGTAGCCTCTACAAACATGGTAACAATTGCCCTCAATTAGAAGAAGAAATGCTTGATGGTTAATTTGGAGACTGCATTTTGCTGACAGACAGAGTACTGGCAATCTTCTTGTAAGTTTTTTTTCTTTAAATCTAATTTGTCTGAAGTACTGGACAATGAATACATTTCTTGTAAATACGAGGTAAAATCCAGGAATGGGAGGCTGTAGGTCTGCAGCCTCTTGTCTTTTCTCATTAGCAAGTAGAAGACTTCTACAAGGACATGGGGCCATGCAGGTATTTCATGTTTACAGGGAGGAGGTGTTTGCACAGAAGGGACCCTTGGAGCAACTGTTTCTACACAGCATGATTCCTTTGGGTCTAGCAAATCCACAAAGAAAAACCTATTGGTGTCAGCAGTATTAAAAGCTGGTTTGCGACTCCAGACTAACCCTGCCCACACAAAGGCTGTGTGCTGCACAGAGGTTGAATGTCAGGACCACTCCTGACAGCTCTGTTATGGTGTAAAGGACCAAACGGCCACTGGGAAGAGAGGTCTCTTGCTAAAGACAGAATTGGGATCAACATTACATCTGGGCCTTGTTAGCTTCCAACATCACATAATTTCCAGGAGCTACATAGGTTTCAAATTATTAAAAGATAAGAAACCAGAATTCTGCATATTCTAAAGGTTTGAGGGGGAAAAAAGTCATTTTATCATGCCTGAAATTTTTTTCTGTTTCAGTGTTCAGTATTTCTCAAAATACCCACAAGAGCAGCCACAAGAAGCAGAGAGACAATTAAGTTGCCCTCTAAAAAAATTGTATTCTTCTCTAAATACGAATACAAGCAGATCTTTCCAACAGTGTCTGAACATCATTCTATCAGTAGATAGAATCATCATCAGTAGATTTTTATTTACTGCAACTTCTATATGAATTCAACCTCTGGGGAAAACAAAAATTATAAAAAAAAAAAAAAGGCAAGTTAAGTAATTATACAATCTGTTTCTCCAGAGGAACATCTAGGCTAGACAGTTGGCACAGAAACAGCAGATTAAATTTAGAACTGAAGGGCCATGCTGTGAAGGTGAACTCATAGCTTTTAGTTCTCTCTTGACTGAAAGCTATAAATGTTGTTAAAATGATGTTCTCTGTCCCTGAGCCAACGTTCACCACTGTTCCGAAGAAAAATAGGGAGAAGTGACTTTTGTCCCTAGAAAGCCTCTATTTCTAAAACATAAGCAGCATACTGATGCTAAGGGATAATCTAGAGGTCTCCTTCTCAAGGTCATGTTCCTGTCCTCAATGTGGTAATTGACAATATAATGATATTTTTTGTTTGTTTGCCTTAGCTATGATACTACAGCCATGACACTAATGCCAGAAGAGAGTAAAGCTTTGTAGAGAGAAATCATGTCCTTTAAACTTTGATTCATTTTCATTTCAAATTCAAGTATTCAAATAAATGATCTTGGGACACCAAACAGCAGCATTTCAACTCCCCTGTGACTCCTCAAAGACAAAGTACATACATAGATCTCACAATTTAAGGTCTTCCTTATTGTAGTAACACAGTTGCATCCTGAAATCAAACATTTAGTAAAAGACACAATCACTGCTGTAGTAATCAGTCACCCAGACATCACAGAAATATCAACTGACCTTCATGAGATGCTGATTGATCCATTTTGTGAAGGTCTTCTTTTGTACTTTGTCTCGCTCATCTGGAGGCAAAAAGGAGAAAGAAACAGTTTAACAGCTCTACAAAGCATGCAGAAGTTGGTTTTCTTCATGGAGAGCTTAATAAAATTAGCATTCTAATAAAGTTCAAAAACAGAATAGCCTGTAAAAGCTCTGAAACGTCTAATCAAAATAACATCACACAAATGTGTTTGCAGCACATCACAGCAAGTCACGAAAAAGTTTCTTGAAAAGTTCCAGGTGAGCTCCTCCAGGGCAACAGCCCCACTGATACAATAGCAGCACTACTAACTAAATAGAACTTCTTAGAAGAAGTCAACCGTCCCCTAAAATATACTAAAAAGCTCAAGGCAAACTTTCAAAAGATATAAATACTACTCAGAGCCTCTAAAATTTAATTAAAGTATTTAGCAATAAAAAAATCTCTTACTATATGAAAGATGGCTTTTCGTAACCACTATGTATTTTCATTGAAATATCACCCTTGTTCTTCAGGCACAGTCTGAAAATCACTTGGNTTCTAACAGGCAAGAATGAGGTACAGTTTCAGGCAGAAAAAAGAATTTCTTTTAATTCTTTATAAAAGAAATAGGGATATCCACAAACCCAGATATGGGGCCCAGTCACTGCCAGCAGTTTGCTCCCTGGCATGAGAAAAACCAACAAAAGCAACAGACTCTGGATAAGAAGGCATCACACCTATAGATGGTAAGTATGTACACGTATTCTACTAAGCCACATTAGAGAAACACTAACCATCATGCCAGTGCAAGAGTTATCTCCACAAACCTATGTATGGTCACTAGCCAGTACAACTGCTACAGAGCCCATTCACAGTTCCAGAGCTCCCCAGAGCATGAGCTGTGGTGCATTAGGACCAGGACCATCTGTGCAAGCCTAAAATAGCAAGATCCCTTAAGACCCTGTACAACAAAACTGCAGCTGTTTCACTGACTCCAGCTATATGTAGTGTGGCTGAGAACGAGCAATGAGCTCAGGTAGCAAAACAAGACCCCTTCAGCAGCTTCTGCCATCACTACAAGATTCAGATCCCTTATTTTACTTAAATTTCAGAATGGTCAAAAGTAACATAAGTAATTTAAAAAAAAAAAAAATCACAGAAAGTTCATATTCACAGACTTACAAGTCTCTGGTGTGATACTGAGATATTTTAAACAGCACGAGATCATACAAGAGTCCATCCTTGGCCAAACTGAGCACTGTAATGCTGGTTCCGAACAGCAATTTGAAATGAGTATTCAGGAACAAAAGCAAAATCAAGACAAGCATTTGAAGCCTGTGCTGTGAAGCCTGTGAAGTCTTTGTATACTACCCCTTATGTGACCCACACTCCACATGCTTATACATCTCTTTGGATTTAAGAGACATAAATGCATTTTTTTCTGTTACTGTTTTCAATCCTTTTTAACCATACCTGTAACTTTTTCAGCCACAGTTCACTGTGACAGTAAGTTCTTCAGGTAGTACGTGTAATGTATGCATACATTCAGCTCTGTACAGAATAGCTGCTCTTCCCTAAACACCTCTTCCATGTCACTCAAGATCCCCCAAGTTTCTGGCATATGCTTTTTCTTTGCTTCACAGCTCCACACTCTTATTCTAGCTAAGGACCCAAAACAGAGAAGCAAAGCTGTGCTATTGAAGAAAGAAAAGATATCTGGCAGATTAAGAAAACCTTTTGCTACATATATATATATATTCCTCTCTAGCCTTCATCTACCAGGAGAGCATTTCCAGCATCAGTTATTTACCCAAGCAAGGAAGAAGCACAGAAAATAAAATCTCAGAGAAAAAAAAGAAATCCAGAAATACTTTCACTTATAACTGTTTCACTGATTCATAGAACAATCACAGAATCATAGAACAATCAGAGTTGGAAGGGACCCACAAGGATCATCAAGTCCAACTCCCATTAGGCACAGGACAAAAACCCCAAGATCACACGAGGTGACTAAGGGCATTGTCCAAGCGTCTCTTAAACTCCACAAGATTTAGAGCCATGACCACCTCCCTCCCTGGGGACCCTATTCCAATGCTCCACCACCCTCTGAGTGAAAAACTTTTTTCTAACATCCAGCCTGAATCTCCCCCAGGACAGCTTCATACCACTCCCGTGTCCTGTCACTGTCCACTAAAGAGAAGAGCTTAGCCCCCACTCCTCCCTCTCTGGTGAAGAGGTTATAAACTGCAATGAGATCCCCCCCTCAGTCTTCTCTTCTCCAGACTGAACAGGCCAAGTGATTTCAGCCTTTCTTCATATGACTTCCCCTCCAAGTCCTTAACCATCTTTGTTGCCCTCCTCTGGACGCTCTCCAGCAACTTCATGTGTCTCCTGTATTGCAGAGCCCAGAACTGCACACAATACTCCAGGTGAGGCCGCACCAGTGCTGAGTAGAGCAGGGCTATCACTTCTCTCGCTCGGCTAGTGATGGAGTGCTTGATGCATCCTAGGAACTGGTTGGCTCTCCTGGCTGCTGAGGCACACTCTTGGCTCATCTTCATTTTACTATCTGTTATTACTCCCAGATCTTTCTTGGCCATGCTGCACTCAAGACTAACATTCCCCAGGAATTAGGTGGCTTGCATTGGTAGGGACCTTTAAAAATCATCTAGTCTAATCCCTCTGCCATAGGCAGGGACATTTTTCACTATATCAGGTTCCTTAAAGCCCCATACAACCTGGCTTTGAACACTTCCAGGGATAGGGAATACAGAACTTCCTCTAGGCAACCTGCACCCGTGTCTGACCTCCCTCATGACCAGAGGGTCCACAGGTTCTCTTCCTCACTTTTTTAAGTAAAGCCTTACTTTCTAGTAGTAACAAAGATCTCATCGCTGGAGCACACCAGGGTGGCTGCATTTCCAGTGCTGCATACTGAAGCAGGGCTCCTGCAGACAGCCTCACTCTCCTCAGTGTGCCCACATGGCCACACTGCCATCATCTTAGCTACTTTAAAAGGAATACAAAATTTTCCCAACTGCAAAATCTAGTGTTCCGGCCCACAAGTGTACAATATGTCTTTTTTCCTAAGGTGACTTCAGCTAGTTTTGTCTAACTACCACAAAAGTTTACAATTTAAGAAATCTTACTTGGACCACAGTAAAAAAGAATATGCAATCACTACTAATTTAAACTCTATTTTCAACTATAATGCAAATATACATAAAAGTGATGCCTTCTACCACTAGTCCTTTTATATATGCAAATATTACACAAACATTTGCAGAAAAACTCTACCTGACACACACCAGTGTGCAACAACGTAGAAAGCTGTCATCTGTCGTGTTGTGAAAACCACCATTATTAAAGGGGAAAAAAACCCTCACACACACAAAGCCACTAAACAAAAACCCAAACCACCACGACTGTGATTTATAATTTAAAGAACAAATGCTTCAAGAAAAGCAAAAGTATACCAGCAGAAAAACAGTGCAACAGTATCCAGTCAGCTAGGCCTCAGAGCAGACCCCAGACCAAACCCCCAGATGATCTAACTAGAAGACAGGCAGCTGACTATGAAAGACAAACACCAAACAAAGGAAGGAAAGCCACTGAAAGCTTCTAGAGAGAAACTTTCCCCAGAGACGGCCCTGCCCCGCTGTTGGCCCTGCCCTGCTGTGGGCCCTGCCCTTGGGGCTGTGATATTGACCCCAAGCAGGATAAAAGTTCCACCAGCTTTACAGTCCAGCATTGTTCACCTGCAACACACAGCCTATTCATCATTTCAGATCTTGCGAGTTTTCTTCCTTTATCGGGAAAAAGAGAGCCAAGCTGCCCACAGATGCTCCCTCGCAGGGTGCTGGCGCGGCTCGAAAACGTCTCTCCGCGTGAGTGGAGACCGCAGCCGATAACGCTCTGTCGCATAGGGCAGGCAGGAGCCGCAGGCGCGGTGCATGGTCCGTGCAAGAGCGACAGGCACTCAACTGCTCAACTGCAATGATGCTATTGAGGGGCCTGGAGCACAAGGCTTATCATAGAATCATAGAATCATAGAATGGTTAGGGTTGGAAGGGACCTCTGGAGGTCATCTAGTCCAACCCCCCCTGCACTGGACAGGGACATCCCCAACTAGATCAGGTTGCCCAGAGCCCTGGCAAGCCTCGCCTTGAATTCCTCTAGGGATGGGGCCTCAACCACCTCCCTGGGCAACCTGTTCCAGTGTTCCACCACCCTTGTGGGGAGGAACTTCTTCCTGATGTCCAGTTTAAATCTACTCCTCTCCAATTTAAAACCATGAGAAGCGGCTACGGGAACCCGGGTTGTTTAGTCTAGAGAAAAGGAGGCTCAGGGAAGACTGTATCTCTCTCTCTACAATTATCTGAAAAGAGGCTGTAGCGAGGGAGGGAGGAAACAGCCTCAAGTTTCCTCACAGAAAAGGGTTATCAAGCACTGGAAGAGGCAGCCCAGGGAAGTGGTGGAGTCACCACCCCTATAAGTATTTAAAGGACCTATAGATGTGGCGCTCGGGTATGGTTTAGTGGTGGACTTGGCTGTGCTGAGTTAGCTGTTGGACTCTGTACCTTATGGTCTTTTCCAAAATGATTTTATAACACAAAATAGCAACTCCCCTTCTTTAAAATACCAGGAACAAAGAGCCCATCTGCTGCTACAGCAAGTAAAACTGCGAACCCCCTGGATTTAACTCACAATAAGTAAATAAACATCAATGTTTGGTTGGTTTGAACTTTTCAGTGCATTAGTACACATCTGAGTACAAACTTTGAGCTTTTCAAACCAGGATGTCTTGGTTTTTACCTCTACCAGCAGTGAATAGCAAAAAAAGAGCATCATGCTGCTTAAGGCACAACTTGAGGCTGTTTCTTGTCCTATCTCTTGTTACTTAGGAGAAGACACTGACCCCCCCACCTCCTTACAAACTCCTTTCAGGTAGCAGAGAGATAACGTCTCCCCTCAGCCTCCTCCAGGCTAAACAACCCCAGTTCACTCAGCTGCTCTTCATAACATTTGTGCTCTAGACCCTTCACCAGCTTCGTTGCCCTTCTTTGGATGCACTCTAGCATATCAGTGTCCTTCTTGTAGGGAGGGGCACAAAACTGAACACAGTATTCAAGGTGTGGCCTCACCAGTGCTGAGCCACAGGGGCACAATCACTTCCCTAGTCCTGCCAGCCACACTGTTTCTGACACAAGGCAGGATACTGTTGACCACCTTGCCCATCTTGGCACACAACTGGCTCATGTTCAGCTGGCTGTCAACCAGCAACCCCATGTCCTTTTCCATGTGGCACCTATCCAGCCACTCTGCCTCAAGCCTGTAGCATTGCATGGGATTGTTGTGACCCAAGTGCAGAAGCTGCTGAGTGGTTCTCTCTTCCTGAAGGCAATCTGAAATGATCTCCGAGCAATCATACCAAACAATGTCAGCTTGAAGGAGCATAACAGTGCAGTTTTCTACAGAGTGATGTGATGAAAGGCAAAATGTGCGCAGGAATACAAAACCCTCACTTTCTAGATGAGCTGCAAACTTCTGCACTGCTTCATTCTAAGTGAAAGTACCAAAATTCCTCCATCTAGCCACAGACATGTAAAAGAAAAAAACACCTCTTCTTAGGCAGATTTTTGCATTGCTAAGCTACGTTTGCTTCTCTGCTATTTGTTTGCCTACATGAATGGTCAGATAGGCAACAGGCTTTTCTACATTCATCCATGTATTTACAGAAGCCCTAACAGACCTTATTCTTTACTCATTTATAAGTCCACTAATTTTTGCGCATATATTGTTACTATTTACAATACCTATTTATATTAAACTCAAAGAACTATGTTAAAAGAACATTATTAGGAATTAAGACTGGCTGTGAAACCTTAATACAACCTTCTCGTGAATATACTTTATTATTTTTAATCAAATGATCATTTATTTTTTATGAGACTACTGTCTACTGCATAGAAGTAATGCTACTCATTTAAGGAATACTTAATAATGTATTTCATGTTGTTGCATACAGAGGATCAAAGCCATTGTTTTTCAAGTTCTGAAAACAAAATTCATTTCACAATAGGTTTTCCTCTGGTATTCCTAACATTTCTTCCACAGACTAGACCCTGGTATTTCAAATGTTGCACTCAGAAAGCTGAACAGGGTCAGGTTTGGTATTAGGAAAAAAGTCTTCATTGAAAGAGTGGGTAAGCATTGGAACAGCCTACCCAGGAATGTGGTGGAGTCACCATCCCTGTAGGTGTTGAAAAAAAGTGTAGACACGGCACTTAGCAACATGGCTTAGTGGGCACGGTGGTGTTGGGTCAGTGGCTGGAACTGATGATCTCAGAGGTCTTTTCCAACTTTAATGATTCTGTGGTCTCTGGGGAAAACATCTATTTTACGACACTCACACAGAATCACAAAGCTGTATAAGAAATGGGGGACAAATCCAATTTGCCAGTGAGTGCTGAATCACATTATCTAGATCTTGCTCTCTGCTCCTGTAAACTTGACTTTTGACTTCTCACAGGCCTTCCACATCTCTGTCAGTTACTCATTCTCGCTCATGAAGAGCCAGGGGACACCCAACCAACCTATCACAGTCTGAAACAGTCTGAAGGTAAAGTCTCAGTTCAAACAAGTCTCATTTGGAAAGACAAAACTACAAGATTTTCCATATGGAAGGGTAAAATAACCTTACTAACAGGTAATCTATCATTTTTTGTATCATTAGTGGGTATTCTTAATGATAGCTCTCTCTAAACTACCTCTACCTGTAAGCCTTGTTAGATCAGTTTTGACTATCTGAAACAATTCAGTAAAAGCTACCTCTGTTACAAAGAGCTGGGATTATCCTCCATCCTGTGTAGCATCCTAAATCAAACAAACTTAGAAATTAATAAAACTTGTTTATATAGTCAAGGTATGAGTACAGAGCAATGCTATGAACTGTCTCCTACAGCATCAAATTTTCAGTAAGACATATAGCATATAAAATCCTACATCCTTTGGCAATGACTACCAATAATGAAAAAAATACATAACCTTCCTCCTATAAAAATATCAAGGCTGAATTAGCATTCATGTTTCTAACAAGATGACAGCTATGGTGAAGTCTCATAGAAATGCTAAAACAAAAAAAAACAAAACTTTTTGCAAGCAATACAGTTCCAGGAAAAAAACACAACTACCACCAGACCAAATGCAGACCTCCATGAAATACTTAACAATATAGTGACCTAGAACTTAGAATGGTAATAAATCATTTGTGACAAACACTAAATGTAATCTCAACTAAAGGATCCAGGATCTCTACTAAGTTCCTGTTATCTTTATTCCCAAAAGTCCTGTGTAAATATGAGTTTTCTCAGGGTAAGTTCACATGACAACCCACCTTTTTCTTAGGTATTTGCTTCCTCTAATAGAGCATATTTTGCTACAGATAGGGCTTTATGTTTTATATTTCCAATAAATACTTCATGCATTTTAATATATAATGGTGCTCTTCTTGACAAGCAGGAGATGTTAAAATTAAAAGCAACATTTTATACTTTACCATTTCTGTCACCTTTTTTAAATTTGATCAGCTTCCTCTTAGATTCATGAAATAAGAACTCATATTTCTTGTTTATTTCTCTGTTGGTGTTCATGTATCAGGACAGCTTAGGGAATTGCACTAGCAGACTGCAGGAGCTTGCCTTGGAGACAGCATCACATTACTCGTGTTTTTTAAGAAGGATTGAATGGAGGCCTTGTCAGCCAAATACAAAAGAGGATAAGTGGAGACAGACTGCTAAGGCACACAATTTAGACAATACAGAGGAAGAAATACAGCAAGTGCATGGACAAAGGAAGAGACATGGTCCATATGCAAGAAGGAATAATCTTATATATACATATATATATATATATAGTTTATGGGTCTAGACAGTGATAAGAAAATTCAGGACAGGCGTAATGATGGGATTTCAACCCTGGTGGGAAAACTGTCAGAAAGCCATGAGGCAGGCGCACAGGCAAAGATTCTTACACAAAGGATACATCCTACTAGTTAAGAAACCCAAGTAGAAATGAATGCTGTTAGACATTCTTAATTAAGGCACAAACTCTTGAAATGCACTAACTGAGGCTTACTTAAAAATGATGGAAACCTAAAATCCTCTTTTAAAGTCTTATTTCTTCCAGGTAAAAACATCTTCATTTCTCTTTCCAACTTATTGCTTATTGCCTTTACTTCTTCCTTCATGATAAGCTTCAATTCCATCTCATATAACTACCAGTGACATGTTCCATGTATACAAAAAGCATGAACGTTGCTACAACTGCATATATACAAGAGAGAAAGATAAGGCAGAAAGTGCTTCCTTCTCACTGTGTTACTCCTAAATGTTCCCCCTGTACTCAGTGCTGGTGAGGCTGCATCTAGAACACTATGTTCAGTATTGTATTGGGCCGCTCAGTACAAGAAAGACATAGAGGCATTAGGGCATGTCCAGAGAAGGGTGACAAGGCTGGTGAGGGGTCTGGAGCACAAGTCTTACGAGGAGCAGCTGAGGGAACTGGGGTTGTTTAGTCTGTGGAAGAGGAGATTCAGGAATGACCTTACTGCTCTCTACAACTACCTGAAAGGAGGCTGGAGTGAAATGGGGGTAGGTCTCTTCTCCAGGGTTAACAGTGAGAGGACAAGAGAAAATGGCTTCAAGCTGAAGCAGGGGAGGTTAAATTAGATATAAGGAGAAATTTCTTTACTGAAAGTGTTGTTAAGACTTGGAATAGGCTGCCCAGCTATATCCAGGAGCATCAATTCACACTCCAGGCCAAGGACAGATTTTCCAGCTTATGAGACCTCAAGTGCTGTGGCTTAACTCTTCCAAACTAGCTGCTTCCAAGGTGTCTCGACTGTACCATCAACACTCATAATACATACTGATATAGACTGATAGCAATAGATACTTGCTGAAACAGAAAGATTGAAAGCATAATGCAGAATACTGTTGTCTGCTGCCACCACAGTTTGCTAGAAACAAAATCAGACTTTTTGATATTTTTGGAGGTCAGAATTTAAACTTAACTGCAGATGAAGAGACAATTATTGACCGGACTATGATGACTACCTCAAAAAACAAAGTAAAGACCATGTGCAGACAAAATCACACACACAAAAAAAATCTAAATCCTGAGTTTCTTGCTCACCATTTACCTTGTGATATTCTGTAATGCACTGCACCTCAACCCTACAAATGTAGGCAAATGTGAAACCACAATAGGTAGTAAATAAATGCTTTGTGTCCTGAAAATATTCAAAAATTTGTTAATTGCACACCCATCTGGCTCAATAAGAAACTGCACTCAAATTCCTACTTCAACCTTTTTTCTGCTACTACTTTCCATCTACGCTAAGCAGGAATTCAGCTGGCCTATTCCGGAAACCTGTAGAGATAACTCAGCAGCATAAAGCTCTCCAGGTCTTCCTGTTTTTTTTCATCCTGTGCAGAGGATGCTATGTACATCTCCAGCTACTGGAACAAGAACTGAAAAGTGGAAATATGAGCAGAGATCTGTGATGCTGGGTTTGCCTACACTGGTAGGTCTTGCTTGTCCTCTGATCTTCACACACGCTGATACACTTACATTATAGGAGATTAATCTGATGTGGTGTCAAGATAAATAGAACAAGAATCAGAATCACTGGGCATTAAAAAACAAACAAACAAAAAAACCCTAACCTCACCAGCTGATGTTTACACTACAGACATATGACATTGCTCCTCTTTCATCCCCAACAGCACACTCACCCATTGTTCTCCCTTCAGTTTCACGAACAATAAAAGATTCTCCTCCACTACAAAAAGACATAAAAATAACTACTAGGATGTTTTCTGTGTTGTAGGAAGGCAAAAATCACACACACTCTGAAACCAATATCAGACTTCCAGAGATTCAGTGCTAGCTCACATTTTTTAAAAATGCTAAAATGGTAACATATTAAGAATATTAAAAAAGTATTCCAGTTAATTCCATTTGAAGACTTGGCCCAAAGAACATGGTTTGTTTTTAAAATAAGCCTACAATGGTTTGGAAATTTTACTGACTACTTTTCTTGATTACCACACAAACCCAAATACATGCTTTCACTGAGTTGAACTGTTTCAAGTACAGTTTGTATTTCACCAGAGTATCTACAGTCTTAGCCCCAAGAGTTTGGGACATCTAAACTCACCTCAATACTTTCTCTGCCCTCCTTTTACCCATACTCAAAGTCTGAGGACTCTGTGTTGCTCCACAAGTAACTGTTGCCATGGATTGAGATTTTAAGGTTTCAGGGAAATTTAAAAGTCACTTTTGAGAAGTCATTGCCACACATAAAGAGAGGCTGATAAAAAGCAACACAAGAACAACAAGCAAAGGGAGTTCTGAAATGGCACTGTATGAAGAACACTAAAATTAAAGGAATGATAAATTATATGGCAGAGAGAGCTGTGAATGGTACTGAAGATAGAGGCAAGAAGCTTGTACATTTTAGAGTGGAAGAAGTGGATTCCACAACAGCAGTACAGAAGGATGATTATTTTAGTAAAAACTTACATTGAAATGACTGGTTAAGCTTGGCATCTGAAGTAGCATAAAGATCAATACTATGGCAGTCAGTACAAGGCTCAAACCTCTCTGGAGAACAGCTTACTCTGTACTCAGAGAAGCACTCTGTAGTCTGAAAGCACAGAATAAGAGCCTTGAGAGAAGAATCACGTTTCAGCCTTAGCAACTGGTAAGTGCTCTCAATAGTGCAGGGAAGGAGAAAAAGTGATTAAACTCGAGGAAGTTTATCAATGACAGGGATTGCAATTTTGGCTGTACCCAAGAGAATAGCAAGGTAAACAGGAGACAGAGATAAGAGCAAAACACAACTGAATGAGCTTTGCTACAGCAACAGATGAAGTCACATGCATGGATCAGACTGCCCAGAAGGACGAAATGGGAGGTAAGATCACCAAGGGGCCATCACAATCTCAAAGGAGTAAGGAAGAGAAAAAGGATGAGGACTCTTACCAAGGAAAAGCCAAAGGAACAACCACTGAGGGAGAAAAAAGCAAGGGAGTAAGGGAGGTGCAGTTAGTTGCTTCAGGTAGTAGCAAAAGTGAATACAAAGTTCTGAGCATGCCAAAACATTCCCTGGCATTAAACAAAAACAGCCACATGTAAAAATCACAGCTAAATGCTGGGTTTTATGCATTATAAACATAATGTTCACCATATTTAATTCTTTAAACAAAATGCTAATGAGAAAAATGCTAATGTGTTTCTACACATTGTGCATTTGTTCTTATTTTCTTGCATTTAAAGATGAAACAATTGCAAGCTCAAAAAATTATAACCAAACTAGGTTATGAGGTATGGTTAGCATCAACCAAAAGATCCCAGCTACCATCAGAACTCTGGTGTGTTTGAGATCCAAAGATTTGAATCAAGCACCTACACCCACTTAGCTCATACTACGCCTCTGCCTATAGTTTTCAGAAATTCCTTCTCTCATCTATGTTATTCACCTATAGTTTTTATAGCATAACCACTTCCTGAGCTGCATCATGAACAAGATCTTTCTCACAAGTCCAGAAATAAAAACAGTTGCATCCTCCAGGTAACTGAGCAAAAATGTGAGCTCTGTTACAAATTCTGTTGAATCCAACCAACCCAACCAGCACATGGTGGCAAAACTCAAGAGTTCACCATTTTCTTCCGTCCAAGTAATTCTTCACAAAGAACAAGTTATTAAGATAGCCACATATCTGACATACCTGAAAGAGAAAGGTGGGGAGCTCTGTAACCTGAGGTAACATACTTGACAGAAGAACTATCACCAAAAAAGGTATAAAGCACATTTAAAATAAAGTTTCTGTATGCATAACAACTGCAGAGCTTTACTGTTTTTCTAAGAGATCCAGAGAGTTTCAAACTGAGAGCATACACCAAAAATGATCAGCAAAATGTTGATTTGTATACTTGAGATATCATTTTACATGTGGCCACAATCTTTAACGTGGCCAACTTAAACCATCTCCTTATCTGACCATATGAGTCTGCAAAAAACAAGTACCAGGCTGATACTCTGCACTCTAAAATTCAGTAAGAGAATTATGAATCTTGTTTGAAGCACTGTACCATATGGTAATAAATGACGTAAAAGATCTAAAACATTCTTCAAAATTACATTAATATAATTGCTTATGATTAATCCCCAGCTCCCACAGGCACAGTAAAATCCCCAAGATTTTTCCCTTCTAAGACTACTGCTTAGTACTTCTGCTGTAGATGATTTTTAAAATGAAAACAGTAAGAGCACAATCCACCTGACCTTACTGCAAAAGTACACAACATGGAAACATCCAAGGGAAGGAGTCACAACGAGATTTATTTGCAAGCAATGGAGAAAAATGAGCTTTCTCAGCACCGCCTTTTTTCTGTTAATGACAAAAAAGAACCTTAAAAGGTTTGTCTATCTGACACATTTACATCATACTTTTGCTCTGAAAATATCCAGTATAAACTGTGCTGATATCCTAGCTAACACAAGTTTGCTTTCTAAAATCATTGTACTAAAGAACACCAAAAGGTCCCTCTTTTGGATTTACCTACCTAGTCAAAAGTGTAAAGGTACTCAGATTTCATACTAATTTTAACACTAAATGAGGGCACTTGTATAACACCTTTCTTCTGGAAGTGACTGTACTCATCCTGGAGCTCCACCCCCCCTGCTCTGAAATAATTAAGCCTCTTGAGCTTTTCATCCCAAAGGCTTCAAAAGTAGGCAGATTTTCAGCTACAGTCTTACACCCATACTCTATATTCTCAACTCAGTAAAACATAAATTATTCACTAAAACCTTCATAGCCAATTTCTGTTCTCACAGGATTAAAAACAGGCATACATTGACTTCAGTGTACTTGATTTCCTTCAGTTGTGTAATTCTAATTTTTGTTATATTTCATTTAATCTCATTGAAGGAAGATGGTAAACAATATGGTAGAACAATAACAGCTTTCCCTTGGAGCTCTGAAATATGTAATACTGTACTTGAAGCTCACAAACAAGAATTATTTTGTAGGTAAAGAGAAATCATGAAAAACACAAGTAGAATGCAAGTACTTTAGAAAACTCTGAGCTCTAAGAAGAACACCAGATCAGAATATGACTGATTTGTAACTTGATTCCAAAAATTACCACTAACTCTGCCACTGCAATGACTTTATTCCATGTTTGCCTTGCTCCCTCTAAATCTTTACAGATCTATACACAATAGAAGATTTGTGCTATTAGAAGAGATGAAATACAACCTGTAAGAAGTGTAACTCAGAGCTCACAAGTGCAGCAGGGACAGGATGACAGTAAGGGGGGCAGGCTGAGTGACATGCCACCTGCCTGTCCCAGGCATACAGATTGATTAACACCACCAGAGTTATCAGACAGAAACTTGTATCTCTGGCCAAGCTAGGATGTATTTTTAGTCTTTGCAAATATTCCTGGACTATAAATGCATTTTGTTCTAATAAATTTTTATTATTATTGCAATATGGAATTAACAGCACTTTTACACACAAGAGATTTAACATCCTAAAAGCGAAATCTTATACTAAGAAAAATAATGAAACTTCATGAACCTTGGTTAGCCCATGACCCGAAGAGAAGTGGCTAACACATGCTGCCATCCGGCACGACCTGGACAGGCTAGAGAGATGGGCAGAGAAAAACCATATGAAATTCAACAAGAGCAAGTGTAGGGTAGTGCCTCTGGGGAGGAATAACCCCATGCACCAGTACAGGTTATGGACTGATCTGCTGGAAAGCAGCTTTGTGGAAAAGACCTAGGTGTCCTGGTGGACAGCAGGATGACCATGAGCCAGCAATGTGCCTTTGTGGCCAAGAAGGCTAATGGCATCTTGTGGTGCATCAAGAAAAGCGTAGCCAGTGGACGGAGGAAGGTTACCCTCCCCATCTGCTCTGTCCTAGTGAGGCCACATCTGGAGTACTGTGTCCAGTTCTCATCTCCCCTGTTCAAGAAGAACAGGGATCTTCTGGAGAGGGTACACAAAAGGGCTACAAAAATGATTACAGGACTTGAACACCTATCTAGTGCAGAAAGGCTGAGAGCTGCATTTGTTCAGCCTGGAGAAGACTGAGAGGAGATCTTATCAGTGCTTATAAATATTCAAAAGATGGGTGTCAGGAGGATGAGGCTGGTCTTTTTTCAGTGGTGCCCAGTGATAGGACTAGAGGTAACAGGTAGAAACTGAAACACAGAAGATTCCATCTGAACAAAAGGAGGAACTTTTTTACTTTGATGGTGGTAGAACAGGCTGCCCAGGGAGGTAGATCAGTCTCTGTCTCTGGATATACTCAAAACCTACCTGGACACCATCCTGTGCAACCTGCTCTAGGTTAACCTGCTCTGGCAGTGGGGAGGTTAGACTAGATGATCTCCAGAGGTCCCTTTCAACCCCTAACATTCTGTGATCTGAACTCGCACACTGACATGCACCAGCCAAGCACCAGGTCAAGGAGGGTCTCTGGCACATGAGGTCATGGGACAGAAAGGAAATGATGAAAGAAAACCAGGTGACAGGAATGACCATGGAGAAGGAAAGGGGCTCCTAGGAGAATCCACAGCAGGAATCATGCTAAAGGAAACCAAACCAAGCGTCCAGCCACAGAGGAGATTTGCCTTCTCACTTATGCTGTTGTTATTCAAATAGGAAGGAAACACAGCTCTAAGATAGCCAGATGAACAAAATCACCAACTGCAGTAGAGTCAGACCCACCTTATAGAATCATAGAATCATTTGGGTTGGAAGGGACCTCTGGAGGTCAGCTAGTCCAACCCCCTGCAGTGGGCAGGGACATCCCCAACTAGATCAGGTTGCCCAGAGCCTTGTCAAGCCTCTCCTTGAATGCCTCAACTACCTCCCTGGGCAACCTGTTCCAGTATTCCACCACCCTCGTGGTGAGGAACTTTTTTCTAATACCCAGTCTAAATCTACTTTTCTCTAACTTAAAACCATTGCCCCTTGTCCTTTCATTACAGGCCTTTGTAAACAGACCCTCTCCAGATCTTCTTGTAAGTTCCCTTTAGGTACTGGAAGGTCACTATTAGGTCCCCCCGAAGCCTTCTCCTCTCCAGGCTGAACAATCCCAGCTCCCTCAGTCTGTCCACCTTCTTGAAACCAAGAGTAAACTTTAGTGAAGGTTAACAGCACAAGGACTAGACTAAGGCCTAGTTTAGCTCTGCTCTCTCATATGTCATCATGGTATTTAGGGACAAATCAAAAGTCTTGTCTTATATATGAAGCAACACATGTAAAGAAACACCACATAGTTAGGCCAAAATCACCGTTTTGCAGCTTGCAGACATAGTCAGGGCCAATTGATCCAAAGAGGTTCTGGAAGGGCATAGAGGAGGTCAGGTCATGGCACCTGGTCACACAGGTCAGCCACTGAACACCAAGCTCCTTAGCTGAACTGTTTATATTACCCAAACCACCTTACTAAAAGCAAGCTCAGATGCCACTGAAGAGAACTGCCACAAGTCTCCTAGTTCTCTAGTTCTTTAAAGGGAGGAGCTTTTTTTTTTTTTTTTTTTGGTTTAAAAAAAAGCTCAGAGTCCAAAGCTTGGCTTGTAAGCCTCAAATAGTTACTGCCTGAGGTAAAAGGATCAAATTCATTACTGTTTGAAATTACTATAATGAAATAAGACACAGTCTGCCCAGTCACAAGAGGCCAACAAGATTTGTACTACTTGACTTTACAGTATTACAGTAACAGTATGACTACGACTTGGGATGCAGTTTTCAGTTGAGTGGGGTTTTGTTAACAACTGTCTTGTTCTACATATCAGATTTGTTCTACACTCGCTGCAGCAAATTTAACCTCATGAAATCTGTATTCTTTCATGTAAGATACAGCTACAGAGAAAAAAACTGATTAAAGGATCCTACAGAAAATCAGCAAGATTTTCCACTAATACAATGAAAGTATGAATGAAACTTTTCTTTGGCAAAGATGCTCCACGAACCACATACAGACATGATCCAGCAAAGCCTCAACAAAGAGGTCTTCTGGAACTGTTCCCATGCTAGAATCCGACTATGTATTTCTTAAACCTACATAATCACAATGAATACCAATTTTTCTGTGTCTCGTGAAATAATATAGATTTGCAGTTACTCAGATCAAAAAACTGAAACAAGGTGTAACTGGGGCAGATGCTGCAGGACTGATCCATGACTTAAAAGCCAGCAAGTGATTTCAGAAATGCCTTTTTTTTTTTTTTGGTGATATGCCTAATTCTCACAGCTACAGAATAAACTGAACAGAGGTCCAAGACAAATTGAAAAAAGTATTTTAGAACTAATTTCACCTACACTGATGAACACCACCACCTTATGTTTAAAGTGAATGGACAGACATACTCACAGCGGATAAAGATCAACAGATATAAACTGTTCTTCCAGAGGCAGCCCCTCCACCCAAAGAATCCTGTAACTCATTTAATGAGGTATGTTAATACCTAGTTAGTCTGTTTTAAATGCCCACTCACGTACTCTGCTGACTAGATCTAACTAAACCGTTGCTGAAATTCCTATCTTAGATTTGCAACTTTGGTACTGACAATTCCTATTTCAAGTCAGAGAACTTGATTCATAATCACAGTCTTTTAGCAAGGACTTCTAACTTAAAGCTGAGGACAAAAAATATTAAACTATTCTGGTAAGAGATTAGGGCTTGCTCTTTCTACCACTTCTCTGATAAAACAAATGATGACAATAAAATTTAGGCCTTTATCTTCTACACAGAACAGACATGAAAGGCGAACAACACATGCTGTTGTCTGCAGTTTTAATATTTTTTTGGACAGTAAAACTGTGTGAAGATCAAGCTCAACTTCCAAGGTCTAATCACCAAACCCCTTTCTCCATTTATTACTCCAGCTTGTCTTGTTCCTCTTCTGCAACTTTCTGGTCTTATGCAACTCTCCTTCCTTTTCCCCCCATCTCTTCTAAATATACTGTCCTGCTCCCCTCCACCCCACTGACTCTTTTACCTTTCAGTTTTTTGCCAATTGCCATTCCTTCTTTATGTTTTCATCCTTTTGATGCCCTACATTCTCACTTTCATCATATTCTCATTCCTGTATTAAACTCACCATATAGTGCGCTCCTCATCCAAAGAGGATGCACCTCTTCTCCTCCATGTTACAGGAAAGTCAGCAGAAGAGACAACGTAACTGAGATGCTCAGCATCTAAACATCATGGTTCCACCTATAAAGCATTTAACCACAGCCTTGCTGTGCCAAAGCCAAGAGAGAAGCTCTTGAAGACAAATGTCACATCTTCACCCTAAGTTTTATAGCCATGAAGTTACAATTGTCTTAAAGTAATCCTTTAATTAATTTGTAATTAGTTGCAGCACAATGTTCTTTTTTTCCTCATTTTGAAAACTAATGTTGCATCATTTTCTAGAAATGGTTTATGTGTTTTCAGTAGGTCAACTTCATCTTGTAATTTTAGTTCACTTCAACATAACATCACATGGCTTCACACATGCTGTTACTGAAGACTATGGCAGCACTGTTTACTACTAGTAAACAAAATGATTTGTTTATATTCGTTGTTTGCCACAAAAGCTTAACCAATTTAACTTCTGAGTACACAACACACTCAAACTCTCCAAACACAGCTCTCCTCCTTGCAGGACTGGATAACACTACTTTGCTGCTTTCAACAGCTTTTGTTCTGTAAGTGCACCTGTTAACACAACAGTTCTCTTGTACTTTTCTAGCCGTGAAAATAGCCTTAGTTAAGTGAAGCCTTCTGCCATTGCTCCCTCTGTCTCATCATTAGAGAATTACTGATACTTAGTGATACTTAGGGTGAAGATATTAACTATTTTTTGAGGAGCTAAGGGTTGCTAGTAAATCAGCTGCGCTTGTCCTTATGGGTGATTTCAATTTACCAGATGTTAATTGGGAATACCATACAGCTGGTACTAATAGGTCTAGAAGATTTCTGAAACACATTGATGATTGCTTCTTGGCGCAAGTTATAAAGGAACCGACAAGGATTGGTACTCTCCTGTATCTGTTACTTCTTAACAGAGAGGGCTTTGTGAGTGATGTGATGGTAGGAGGAAGAAAACTTTTAGTAAAACTTCTACTAAGAATCTGAGCAGAGCTGATTTTGTGTTGCTCAGGAAACCACTTAGTGAGATCCCCTGGGGAAAAATTTTGGAAGGTTCTGAGGTGCATCAGAGTTGGTCAACTTTTAAGTTCCATCTCCTGAGAGCCCAGGAACAGGCAATCCCTAAATGTCGGAAGGCAAACAGGCGAAGCAGAAGGCCAGCTTGGCTGAGCAGGGAGCTTCCTATAGAAATTAGACAAAAAAAGTATGTTTACAACCACTGGAAGCAGAATCTGGTAACATGGGAGGTCTACAGAGAAACTGCTTGTAGTAGTATGGCTAGGCTTTGTGAACGAAGATCCAGGGAGGGCTCCATCCACGCTCCTCCTCAGCGCCTTTTCCAAGCGTGCTGATAAAAAGAGGATAGCAGATAGCACCCTCGAGCCTACGCAATGGATTTTTTATTTAGGTGAGGCACAGCATGCGCAGAGCTGGACCCACCCTTTAGTCCTAAGGGTCATCTGCCAGGGCCTAGCAAGCTTGGACGGTGGCAGCAAAGTCCTTNGTCATCAGAGAGGGAAGAGTGGGGGGCCTAAGCTCTTCTCTTTAGTGGACAGTGACAGGACACGGGGGAATGGTATAAAGCTGTCCCAGGGATTCAGGCTGGATGTTAGAAAAAAGTTTTTCACCTAGAGGGTGGTGGAGCATTGGAATAGGCTCCCCAGGGAGGTGGTCATGGCTCTAAATCTTGTGGAGTTTAGGAGATGCCTGGACAATGCCCTTAGTCACCTCGTGTGATCTTGGGGTTTTTGTCCTGTGCCTAATGGGAGTTGTTGGACTTGATGATCCTTGTGGGTCCCTTCCAACTCAGATTGTTCTATGATTCTAGTGTCTGTAGTACAACTCATCTAGTAGTTTGTCAAGTCCCATCTCCACCTCAATGCAGAAAAGCATAAAAGTAATGGCCCTACTTGGGGTTCATGAGCGATTGCATGAACAAATCTCCCAAGAGTGAAAGGTTCAAGTGACCTTGTCTCACTGCAGCTGCAAGGCAGATTATGTCTGGAATAAGAAATTAAAACAAATGGAAATCTGTTCTGGTAGAAGTAGTCCAAAAAGGAGAAATTACTTTATCTTAGCGCCAGGAAGGGACACAAGAAAGGGCAGGGATCACTTGAATGATCACATCCATCTTGAGCAAAACAATGAGTGAATCTAGGTGACTACTGCAGCATTTCTGTGTTTGTCTTTTGCTCTCCAACAATGCTGCAGCTGAACTGTTGGCCAAAGAAATCTATGGGAGAAGGTCCTATCACAATAGGATTTTTTTTCTTCAACTTTAATAATGCCATGGTGCAGCTGCAGCAGGGAGCAACCCGGCTGCATCAAGTGCTGCTCATGGAGGGGGCAGCAAGGTGCAGCTGGGAGTAAAGGGCAAGACTGAAATACTTTCAAATCTTTATTCAGAGTTAAGCATCACCACATTCACAAGCCTTGATAGTCATAATAATTTAGTAAGCAAAGATAAAGGATTTACCCACATCCTCAAACAAAGACATTAATAAAGTTGTTTTGCTAACATTTAGGAAATTGTGACACTGAAAAAAACCACTCCTAAATCTGTACATCATTAAGAACTACAACAGAGGTCACTCTTCCTTAAAATTATGTACTGTTGATGTTGTTAGTAATTATTTTCTATTCTTATTAAGCACATAGTGTTCAATTAGGAAGTTGAAAAAATAATAGCATGACAACTACAGTAACTGAGAACATCAGACATTCAAAATAACTAGGATGAAACACACTTATTCAAGTAGGACACACTTATTTCAAGTGATATCGCGGTCGGGGTGGTCAAATACACTACACAGGTTTCATCTTCTGGTGAAGCAGCAAATTCAAGTCTCTTTATTAACTACAAGCGTCTTCTTATATACCTTTTCTCTAGTACATGTGTCTGTTTGCTACTGGTTACATATAACCATAATATGGTACCATTGGTTAGTATTTGCATATTGCCAAGTCATCTCTGCTTTGCTACACCCCTGCTCTGTGGTGCATTTTACTATCTCCAAGGTCACTTCTGACTCCATAACATCCACAAAGTGACACATGAAATAAGTCACAATTTAATAACCACTAACCTACAACAAATTTGTATTCTACCAAGTACTACTCAGGTTTACATCACTTCCACAGAATAAATGGGCCATTCTTCTCTCCCCCCTTATCATCTGCTCATGCTTATGGCCTATCTAAAAGTCAACTCCGTTGTCGACTTCGTTTTCCCAATTGCACCAACACAGCTCTAAGGCAAACACAGTTAAGTAACATAAAACTAACTTCCAGCTTTGACATGCACATTAACAAGCACTATAAAATTGGGAAAAAAGAAAGTGAGGATAAAGGGAAAACAAAGTGTGCATGTTCTGTAAAACAAAAGGGCTGCCTTTATGAATAGCATTATGCGTAGCACTGTGAACCCTTGGGTTTGATTTCTTCCCTCAAAACAGCATGATGACCTTTACATGTTGCCTAGCTGGAAGACTGAAACTTTTAGTTGACTTTCAATAAGAAATGGAAGAATCTGAACCTATAGCTCCCTGCTGGAGCCCTGCCAGAGAAAGGAGAAGTACCCCCATTGTATAAAGATTGCCTTCTGACCACTCATCAAGGATGTTGTAAAGAAAAAGGGTTTCCAGAAGAGCTACAGTGCAGAAAATGAATGCTTTTCCCATGCAGACAATTTTATTACATTTTCTAAGGCTTTCTGCTAGAGTTAGACATTAGTGGTATGGTAAAGTGGTGTAAATGAGCAATAAAAAGACAAGAATATTGTCTAAAAAAAACATGCCATCGTTTGTCCATAGTAGACTCTGAAAGACTTTTGTTCATATATTAAAAATAAAAGATACAGATAATTGCACAGAGCATTAAGAAAAAAAACCCAACACAGTGAATCAACATTTTCAAAGAAACAAAAACTGTAAGAGAACAGTTTTGTATTATATAAATATGATTTTTTTAATGTATATAATCTTATCATAGAATCATAGAACAGTTACAGCTGGAAGAGACCTTGGAGATCATCAAGTCCAGCCTTTGTCCTAGCCCTATCAACTTACTAAATGATATCCCCCAACACAACATCTACCCGGCTCTTAAACACCTCCAGGGATGGTGACTCAACCACCTCCCTGGGCAGCCTGTTCCAATGGCTGACAACCCTTTCAGGAAAGAAATTCCTCCTAACGTCTAGCCTGAACCTCCCCTGGCACAATTTCCATCCATTTCCCCTTGTCCTATCACTCTCCACTAGGGTGAACAGACTAGCAAACCAGCTTTTTAATTTTGTGGTATCAGGCTGAGCTCGGAACAGACACTTACCATAACAATACAGGCAGAATTACAACTAATAGTGCATGACAGAACGCTGTAAAGAAATAAAAACAAACAAAAACCCCCACCCAAGTCTTTTGAGTTATACTGAAAAGGTCATTTAACAAAAACTGCCAACTGATTTTTATCTGCTAAAATGTCTGCCCATCTTTCTTAGAGGCCCCTTTTAAGTATATGGTCTCCCCAATGTAATGACATTCTACATGGTGTGTACATGAATTTGTGTATTAATGCAACCTGTTTATCTTCTACAATTAGTCCCTATGATAAACAGTATTTAACAGCAGAGCTTACAGAAAACAGACCATTTTCATGTCAAAGTGTACAGAAATGGTAAATTTATAGAGTCAAAAATTTTACAATGTATCTACTTTTGTTTCTGTACAAAAAAAGATGCCTTGGTTTGAAAACTGGATTTTCCTAAGTGTGATTTACATGAACAGCCTGCCATATCTACTCTTCTTAAATTGTCTTTAGACTGCACATTCCCATGCACTGTTTCCCTTATACAGGACAGATGCATTCTCATCCCCCACCCACCCAAGTGGTACTCTAATATAAACATTTAAACAATAAAGATGGGTGTGCCTTGCATCCACACAACTCCTTTGGCAAAGCTAAATCACCACTGAAGTTGAAGGACTTGTATCACTACTAAGCAGAAGCAAAACAACAACAAATCAGGCCAAAAATGATGAAAAGACATGGATTATCCTATTCCAGGCACAACAAAGTTTTTCCCCATGCTCTCATACAAAAAAAAAAAAAAAAAGGAGGATTCATAACATCTTTAAACTATTTTCCTTCTTTGATAAGGTCAAATCCTGCATCACCATAGGCTCTTACTCTCCAAGTCATTCATTCAGCTCTGTGTAAGGAACACACTAAACACAGACAGCTGTGTTCTTCCTCTTCTGCAGCAGATTCCAGCAATAATTTCACATGATGCATACTAGCTATTCTATGATTCTATGATTCTATTATGTAGACCAAGAAGAAGCCATGCTGTTGCTTTTACTTTTGAACTGTTCTTCCCTAACTTGTTCAGCACCAAATTATTTTCCCAGCACAAAGGAAAGATCTTTATGGGTCATCACACTCGATGCATCATTTGGGGAATGGTCTGAGATATGCACAAGACATAAATGTACACAGCATTCTAAAACACTAGAGATTTAAAGGCATAAAAGGAATTTCTTCTGGGTGGCAGCTGTCAATGCAGCCAACTGAGGCTAGCAATGAATGTTACTTCAGGGCAGGTTTAGAGCTGCCTTTAGTCACAGTACACTGAGTTGGTCTGAAAGAACTCAGGAACCTGACACTGTCTGCTGCTGTTCTAGCAAGTGAACCCTTCTCCTTTCCAGGTGCAAAAATAAACCCAAGATTTTTAATTTCCTTTCATTTGGGCATTTCATCATCTCTTTATCTCTTTCTAATCATCTGTTGGAGGTCCTTTCCATAGTAATTTAATAATCTTCTACACCATATGCTTATAAATAAAGGAACTGAGTCAATCGTACAGTATAGGCTATAAAACCTCACGTTCCCGTTATTCAAGGTGTCTGCATAGTAAAGACCTTAAAGATTAATTTTTTATTTTTTTTTAATTAAGGTCTTCTCTAATATTTTCCAACACTGTAGTTTTAGTTATTTGTTACAAAAGGGAAATATCATTTTGGGCCTGAACTTATTGAAAAAATACCTTGCACTGCAAGCATCTCTGATCTTACATGTGGCCACTTGCACTCTGCCAAGCCCTCCTTGTTCACTTCACCTCAACTTCAAATTGTCCTATTATACAAATACCCCAAATACCATTCTTTAATATAATACATATAATACCCTCTTTTATAATACCCTCTTTTTGCTATTTTACCTTAACCTACCAGCACCAGCTACACTTGGGGCATTTTCTCCCCACTCTTTTTAAGCCATTCCAGCCCTCTGTGATCTGGAGAGAATCTAGATTTTAAATTTCAGAATCTTTCTAAATTTGAAGTTCTGCCTTTTCCCAACCCTAAAAACCAAATAATGGTTTGACATTCATAAAGGCAGTTTGTTTTGGGGGGCAGGGGGGGTCTGTTTTGTTTTAAATAGACTCTATTCCATTACTTTCAGCTATTGCATGTTTTGTTAATCTTTAGGATTCATTTTACCAAAATTTTCTGTTACCATCCGAGTTACAACCAGAAATGAAAGCTTTTGTAAGAACAACCAGTGTTGTAAGGCACAAAGTAAGATAACTCTATTTTATTTTAGAGAAAGACATACTAAGGAAAACTCAGAGAATTCTTATCCCAAGGGACGCAAGAAGGAAGTGTCACTTAAAACTGCATGACAAACACAGTAGGAAGGTAAGATATTAATGACTCAATTCTATCCTAGAGTTCATCAATTTTACACTGGAGTAACTCCTTAAAAATCAGTGACATGACAGTTACCCAAATGTGCTGCTTCACTGTGAAGAATAAGCATTTAGTTACCTAACTAAATACTGAACAATTAAACTAATCTCAGTTAATACTAATATGATCAATTAAATCCTTGTGTACTTCCACCATCTTAAAACACTTACAGTCACAACAAAAGATCCTACAAAGAGAAATGCTTTCATTAACCTCAGTGAGATTGAGACCAGGGCTTTACAATACTATTTATGCAAATACTACTGCCTGGGAGTTGACTGTGATTCCAGAGAGGAAATACCACCATCCTTGCAACAACAGCTGTGCAACCATGAAGACTAAACTGCTCAGAGGCAAAATCTCACTTCCATGGCCATGGTATGATGAACATCCTAAAATGCTCTGGTATTTTTCAAAGGGTGAGCAAACCAAAATGATGAAATAGTGGGAGTGACCAAGAAGGGTAACATGAGAGTCCAAATTCCCAGCATCTGACTTCAGATGCATAAAATTCCTGGGAAAACAGTAGCTGTGAAAATGTATATGTATGCCTAGGCTTCG
>VWZO01002094.1:0-22964 GCA_013396975.1 Bucco capensis
AAGCTGCTGAGATGGTTGTAGAGCTTTCCAGCATGCAGAAAAGCACAATATTTCCTTCCTATCACAACTGATAAATATTGAAAGAATATAAGCAATTGAGTTACCTTTAACATGCAGATTAATAAAAAGTAATGCTGACATCACAGATTTCTGTTCACACCATTTCAGATGCTGAGGTCAACCAAGGTCTTTAGA
The DNA here is from genome assembly GCA_013396975.1 of Bucco capensis. Lineage (NCBI taxonomy): Eukaryota > Metazoa > Chordata > Aves > Piciformes > Bucconidae > Bucco > Bucco capensis. Next base: position 196 of record VWZO01002094.1, read on the forward strand.
GAAGAAATAGCTAACTCCTTGGTTATGACAAGTTTCCCAACATATTACAGTGTCCTACCAGAGCATTTTCCAGGATCTATAGTTGGAAATTTCTCTTTTTAGGCTAAACATCTGCAGTCTTAAATGTTTATATGTCACTGAGAGAGCTGAAATTCTTGTGCTAGAGGTAGGCAGACAAACTTTCAGTATTTAGGTGTATACACAGAGAATAAGTGTACAAACACAGGTGGTTATTTCTTCTTGTATAGATTACATTATTTACTATATAGGGCTAAATTATGATAACCCTGTTTAGACTGAAAAGTGTCATACCCTATCAGTGGCAGTGTACAAATGAAATCACAGCAGAATGGAGTAGTATTCATCATGAATAGCACAAAAAGCATAATTAGACTGAACACATAGTCAATTCCTGTCTTCATTTCTACAAGCTTGATACAAATAATAATTTGTAGGCTAGTGATATTTTTCTTCATATTGTAAATTCTCTTTGTTCCTTTTCCATTTATTTAGGACAGCATAAGATGCTGATTCTACATTAAATTCTGCTGCTGAATTACTGTGTGCCATTGGACCAAAAAATTCACTAGCATGGCCATGTAAAATGGAAAAGATACCATGAACCCACCCAACTGGACAATTATTTTTTTAATTAACGTCAAGCCGTCAATGATTGTAGAGTATTGAAGCCAATGTAATGACATTATTTTTTTTTCTAAAACATGTTTCATGGGTTTTATTTGTTCTATTTTCTGCTGTGTTATCTAGTTAGAAAAGTTTTTCTCATGCTCAGCATTGGTATCATAATCTTCAGAGATATCACATTTGACAGAACTAAGTAGGCAATTTTCTTTACATGAAGATGAATTGCTTTCAACAATGTTAACACAACTATTTTCCATTAATATCAAGCTTGTAGAAAAGTAATATTATCCCAGCTTTCTTCACTGCAGAGATTTTGCTGTTGAAAAGGTAGAATTTGGTTTTTATGCTCTCTATTTTCTTACTAACTTCCTGACCCTCTTGCTTCCTCACTGTTACAAAAATCTGTTAACCTGAGTTTTTTACCCTCCTCTCAGGACTCTTACTAATTATGTCATCTGAACATAAGGATATTTGTAACGCATTCCAAAAGTCTACTCTGTTTTGTGTCTTGTATGGGGCACACAGCCCAGCGAGGGTGCTGAGTATGTGGGTGGACATGCCTATACAAAAATCATTTGAAAAAAATCTATGTGTATTCACTAGTAATTAGTTTAAGAAAAGTCCTTCCTAAGGAGTCTTATGAATCTATCTGTCAGAATTTGAAGTGTCAGCTTGAGAACAAAGCCATGAATGAATAATGACAAATAATGACAAATATGAATTTTAAAAAATGCTGACAATAGGGTACAAAATATTTATTAGAACTGCCTAAGGTCAAAGAGATAGATATTCACTATTGTACATGTTTTCAAGAACTTACGGTAGGTTTTAAGATACACAGACTAGAAATTCTGAATTCTATACAGGACACATTAGCAAGAATTGCATAAAAATAGTAAATGTATAGAGTTTCTATAACAGCAAATGAGGATTCTGTAATAACTATAACAGTGAAAGGAAAAGTAAGCTTTTGTGGAAAATTATTCTTTGCAAATCTACTTCTTCAAAGTCTGATTATAAATTAAAAGAAATCAATTTGCTCAATGGATTGACAGTTTAATGTAGTTCTTATCTCACAATTTAAAAATAACATGATAAATTTAAAAAAAAGTTCCAAAGAAGTATGACTGGATCATCAGAAGTCTGTGGCAGCTTCTAGATGTGGAGAGGTTAAACATAAAATCCTTCAAACTGGAAAAAACATGAGTCTGAGAGACAAGATGAGACAGACCTACAGAATGAAAGAAAGGTGAATAGGGAACAATTAAATTATATTTTTCCATAACAGGAAAGTAGGGATATCTATTGAAAATACCAGGCAAAAAAAGTTTGTTCGTTTAAAACAAACAAAAAGATAGTTTTTGTAAACCCAAATATTGTATCACAGAACAAATTGATACAAATTGCATTGCATGCCAGAACTTCATCTAAACGGGTTTAAAAAATAATTAGACATGGTAATGAAAGACTGGTAGACAAAAAGTTGATAAATATGATGACAGAAATTTAACCTGTGTAGTTATTTCTCTTTCTCCATCCTTGTTTTTTGGTTTCCTCATCATTCTTTGTGGTGGACTCAGGAAGGCCATTCTTAGGTTAAAATATGTCTGTCTGTTCCTGTCCCTGTGTGTATAGCATATCCTTGAATCTCGTCCCAATCTTTTCTGAATGAAAAACAGTAATGTAAATTTGCTCCTGCCAAATCTCTGAATTACTTTAGATAGGTGTTTCGATGGTGGCTGAATTCCACCCATAGTGTAAGAATTTGTACTCTCTTGACTGTTATTCATATTAAAATGTCAATGTTTAGTGACACAGTCATATCTGCCACATAATTCTTGCCCACTTTTATACTATTCTTTTCTTCTCTTAGTCCACCTTATGGAGTAATGTGAATAAATTACTGCAGGACTAGACATTTTTAAGTCTTTTTATCAAGTCATAACACTTTTGAGCACTTTCTACACAAACAATATCTTTCTCGAATGCATTACTGCATGAAAATATATGTATTTTTGGAACAATAACATAAATTAAGTAGGGGCAAAGAAGGAGGTTAAAACTTTTCACTTTAACTATCTCATCATTATGTAGATATCAGTGTTAACATTAAAATGTTTTAACCTAACAGTGAAAGAAGACAGATGGCTGATGAGAATACATTTTTCTATAGGAGTTGTCATCAGAGTGAAGGTAGAAAGGAATTGCATTCTTTTCTTGTTCTTAAAGGAAATCGTGTGTGAGAGAGTAAACTCAAGTGCTAAATTCTTCCCTGAGTCATAATGTTATACAATTATTCATTAAAAATTTACTGTGCATTCACATAGGAAGAATGCTGCAAATTAAATCACATGTTATTTGAACACATCTCTGAAAGTCCTATGAATATAAAAAAGCATTTTTTCTAATTTTTTTTTAAGAGGTAGGTGATATGATTCTTTTTGTAATTAAACACGCATAATGACAAAAATGTTCTTGGGAAGGCTGCTCTAAATCTGTAAATCTTAATAGCTCTACACCGTGACTTGCTTCCATATTGTTTTGTACTTTAAATAATGTTTGTATTTTTGTACGGGCTATGTCTCCAGCTCAAATATCTCCATTTGTGGAATGAACCCAGGGCTTTTCCAATGTACATCCCAATATGCTTGACTACTAAGTGCTTCTACGTTAAGAATTTAAAGTAAGTAGAAGGTGGTGGTCAAATTTTAAGAAAAAAAAAATCAGAAAGAATATTTATAAGAGATAATCTGAGCAAGCAATTCACAGGATTCTTCAAGGCATTTATTTTCCTTCAAGAGTTTTCTAAGTACAAATCCATATTTTTCCAGAACTCTTTTAACAAATGTAGCTGACACAAATTTGTTCAAAGATCTTTAAAAATACGCATTACAGTTCATCAAAATAGAATAGAAACATTAGCATTTGTTTAATATAAAATATGTAAACAATTTATGTAAATAACCAAAGCGGGATGTTATCAATTATAGTGTTTCCCTCTGTTTTTATTTCTTTTGTTCAGTAGTTTTATGATATTTTCTGTGCTAATTTTAGACAAATAATTTATTGAATGTAATTTCTCATTTTTACTGGTTTTATTAAGGAGGAAATATTTTATCTGACCAACATAAAACAAGTCCATGAACTTTTTTTCACAAAAACTGTTAAAGAAATTTGGTATAACTTTTAAAAAAGGGAGATAGAGAACAGTTCATATGAATGACATCATCTAGGATACATTTGGCAATCTGTATACAATAGGTAGTTATACTGTGAATGTTTCTTTTTTACAAAATTGTATGTATGGCTTGCCATCTTCAATCAGTGCTCCTACAATCAAATAAAACATATTTAGTTGACAGCTTCTGGAGGCAAACACAATGAATATAGGGCGAGGCTTGAAATTTATTCTAATCACATTTGAAACATTGTTAGTTTTGCCAGGAAATAAAGATCTCATCCTACCTAATCCTGAATTATTATACCTATTTCTCTGTCTTTCCTCAGCACCATATCAGACTTCCCCTGGCTTTGAAATATCTTCAGGTTTTGTTTATATCTTCCTGACAGGATTCTCATCTTTCTTTACATGCCCAGTACATGGGCTTTGTCGAGTTAAGCTGATGACATGACCTCACTGGCCAGAAATTCATCACTGAAATAAAGGAAATCTTTTCAGCTGGAAATGCTCTCACCTAGGTCAGATCAGGACCCAATCTCAGAAAGTTCAGTTAATTTTTTTTGTACTGGAAACAAAGTATCAAAAATAAAAATGTCTTTCAAAGGCATTATAGTACCTATGCATTAATTGATTAATTTATTAATTTTAATTAATTAATTAATTAATTTAGTTTTTGCAATATTTACTCACTGAATAGCTATCTGCTAGTTCCAATCATTTGAACTTGTGAAAACACGGGTTTATTTGAATGCTACTTCTTATTTTTCTTGCCCTTGCATGAATAGTGCCAGTTCATTACCTGTCTAATGATCTTTTAATTCTAAACTTACATGTTTAGAGAAATGGTGTTCCAAATGGTAATGAAAGAAATCAAACACTTCTCTCTGCTTGTAATACATCACTTCTTGAAGCTACAACTGTATTTTAAATCAACACAACCTGACACCTGCATACTCGTTTGGTGTAAGGATGTGCATTTCCACATTTTGTTCTGGCTTTATTCTTGATGCCTCAGAGTTTTTGGTTTTGATCTTTTTAATTTTGTAGATTTTAGAAATTATTGTAGTTTTAATATTAGTACTGTAGATTTAGGATTTCTGTGTAGCAACTTCAGTAGCTTAATGTTTACACGTTCTAACCTTCTCCCTCACTAGCTGCTTAGTCTTTGTTTCAAGATAGGATTGTAGGAAAACACCAGGCCTAACATGAGGAAGACATAAACACTGCAGAAGGACCTTCACATAGAGAACTTTGGAAGGCCTCCAAGGGACAGTATGTGTCATGAGGCAGAAGAGGATGAAGTAAAGACAGTCTCCAGACCCCATACCCAATTCCTGGAAGGGGTGTGCCAGAGGGCAGTTTGGGATAGGACTGAGACAAGTGGCAAAATGGGATTGGGTGGACATTATTACAAAAATAATGGATCCAGGGGCACAAGGCGCAAACGTTTTTGTATTCCAGGGGCTAAAGGCTCATTAAAGCAGCTTTTTCTTATCTCTACTAAATTCGCCTGGAGTTTTTCTTCATCTCTCCTTAAGGCAACATTCTCTATGTGATTTTTTAACCTTTCTTAAGTTGGTCCAATTACCCCAATGACATGTTACTCTGTATATTGCCGGGGACTGATATCTGTCATTAGTTTGTCATTAGTTGTCAATTAATGAAAACTAATGGGTAGATCTTTTTCATTTAATTACCAAATCTGATCACAGATATAGTCCACCTGAATTGAATCATATATCTTAGCTATGAGAAACACTGAAACAGAATTTATAACTTTTTATTGTCTCGATATAACTGAAGGAATAGTTGTTCTCCTTAATAGACAGGCAGATACTTTTTTTTATTTTAGCTCCAAGGTTTCAAGTATTTTCTGACTTTTTTTTCCCAAGCCAGTAAGAATTTTTTTTCTCATTTCCTTAATTTGCATGAAAGGGGTTTTGCAACAGGATATGAAGGTCCATTATCGACCTCATCGTCATCATGGCTAGGCTTCATGAACAAAGATCCAGGGAGGGCTCAACCCACGCTCCTCATCAGCGCCTTTTACAAGCGCGCTGATAAAAAGAGGATAGGGAATAGCACCCTCGAGCCTGCACAATGGATTTTTTTTTAGGCGAGACACAGCATGCGCAGAGCTGGACCCACCCTTTAGTCCTAAGGTCCATCTGCCAGGGCCTAGCAAGCTTGGATGCTGGCAGCAAAGTCCTTAGGATGGAGGTTTAACCTCTTAGATGGAATGCCTCACAGGGCTAAACGAGCTCCATCTGCCCGGGTTTGGAATCAGAGTTGTCCGTCTCCTAGGATGACTGCCAGAAGGCTAATGAGCTCATCCTACCCATACAAGGATTATAGGAACATGGGTTTCACTCCCCACACTTTACCGTGGACAATGAGTTTAATGCTCTCTCTGCTGTCAGTACAGTTATTGCACCAGGGGCCACAGGAGACCCCAAGTGATTTTCGGACTATGCCTAAAAGGTCCATTATGATAACAATAAACAAGGCATCTGAGAGTCTGTAAGGTTACTTTTAAAATATTATTTATTAAAGCTAACACCATGAGAAAAGAATAACAGATAATCATACATTCCTTTAAATGGTTGGAGCCCTGGCGGTGTAACATCAAACAGGACTCCCAGCCACCCACAGCACACAATGTAGACTGCATCCGTAGTAGCCATTCTTCCGTTTTGGTCTTTCAAGCTATTATATGATTTTCTTACAAGGAAAGAGCTTTATTTATCATGTCTAGAGTCAAATAAAAATGATATTCACATGATAACTTCTTGCTGTACTGTTAGATAAAAGCAAGGCCACACAGGTGGTATTAGTGCTGGTATGGAGGTGAAGCTGCCCACAGATAAGCTGACTGAGGCTATCCTGCAGGCCAAGGATTTGTGCAACATGGGACTAGTCTGAAAGCCATGGACCTGTGCCTTCTCAAGGTGACTAACACCTTGATGTGCAACAGACTTGCTATCAGGCCCATGACACAAGGTCAGTACTGATTCCAGCAGAGCAGAAGCTGACACTGGGTACTCTTCACATTGAGCAGAGCAGCAATTGTCTTGGTTCTTTACCTGGATGAAGTACACAGACCATGGACAAACGAACATCCCAAATGAACAGAGATTAGCATAGATGAAAACAACAGAATATAGAAAACCTGAGAAGGTGTAAGAGAAGACTTTTTATTCTGATCATGGGTAACCATAGCTAAACTGATCACAGAAGAGTGGTTTTATCAACAAGGATTGTAGGAGTGAAGAAACAGGACAAAGCACTTCCTTGGTTTTGAGCTAAGACAAGATGAGAGAGAATCAATTTGGAATTTATCTCATATTTTAGAGAAAATCACTAAAGCTCATAAACTGGAAGTTGCAAGCAAAGAATGGAAAGCCATGATAACCTAGAAGCAGGTTATTCAGTTCTTTCTAAATTTATTTGGTCTTTGGAGAGGTGCCAGCGATACTACTTAAGGTATGATAGGAGACTAGATTATGTCAATTTATTTCCAACTTGGACCAATTTGGATAGAGATAAAACAAGGTGACTGTACACTTGAAACACTGGTGGTTTTATTTCTTTGTAATAATTTGCAGGACACAGTTACAGCTAAATTAAATCATTCTGTGATCATAGTATAACACAAAACTTCAAATACTACTGCTGTTGGTTAATTCATTCTCTAAATTTCTTATTTTAAGAACAGACCAAAAAATGGCAGGAGGAAAACCTGTTACTTAAAATAATTTTATTATGGTGAACTGAGATACACAGTGTTTGCTTGCATATTTTTGATGTTATTTTATTTCTTAGAAATATATGTGCTCACACACATCGTAGGTTTACATTTTGAATGTCCATTTTATTTGCATACCATCACTTTAAGCTTTGATGATTTATGGTTGCATCCTTTTAACTTTAAATTTTGGCTTCCAAGTAATGAGTTTTATGGTAAAATATAATGAAAAGTGTAGAGTGCAACAACTGTCTAATGTAAACAGCAATTCGCTTATACTACACATGTTTGCTTTTCCTTTGACTCTACCTAACAGGTGGCCACGCTGTTAACTTCTCAAACAAGTACTCGCCTTGGGCAGGAAGCTGCCTTCCTTCCCCAAGAGGTTCCTTCTCCCTTTCATTGTCTTTAAAGGAACGTCCAAAACATGTTTTTCTGGGATGTCGTTAGTTTACTGAGTGGAGGTAAAAGAAAAAGATATGCCCTAATGGATATTGTTCTTAGATGTGTATCTACTACATTGGAGCTCTTTTGTCTTTGAAAAGATTATCTTCTTGGCATGCTTCAGTTGACAGTCTGTCACAGTTTGAGAGGAAAATGATGGTGTGTGACTAAATGGGCTCAGATAGTAAAGCACTCTTAGTCACAAGTATATTTGATGCTAATAATCCACACAAACTTCCAGCTCTGTGGATGACAAAGCATAGCCAAGGAGAGAAGGTTTGGGCCAACATAGCAGCCCCAGCTGATAGCATGCAGGCTACAGGGTTTCCCCACTTCACTGTTAGGCCTCAAACACTCCAGCAATCCACACCATCCAGTAGCCCCAGTATTTATAGAACTCAGTGGAGAATATGCAGTTCTGCTTCGTTTAGATCCCATGGCCCCTGCTGGGTTGGCTGTTGCAACAGACATGCACAACTTGACCTTCTGGAAGACTTTCCACGGCTTAGGTGTTAGTGGAGGACAACTGCACAGTGCACCAATTTAGCTGCAGACAATCAAGTGGAAAATACCAGCCACATTTCTCACATTCATCTCCAGCCTAGGAGCAGTGGATGTGTATCAGGATATACAGGTAGTTTAAGCATCTGTAGCCTCTGTTGGGAAATGCAGTCAGTGGCAATGGTGGATATTTCTGCATTACATACTAAGTTCAGCTTACCACAATATAGCTAGCAAGGAAATTAAATCACAGTCAACAGTGAAAACGCCTATGCTGTGACAAACTCTAGTTGTAAAATATTGTTGCTAAGGAACTTACAGAGTATTGTGGATTTTAATAATGAGAAACAGATTTAGAGATTGATGATGAGATAATGATTAGTTGCTTCTTGTATAATCTCATTATAAGGATCATTGTCTTATTGATTAATAAAAACTGCATACTCTGCCAGAAATGCATTTAAGGTAATTATTAGAAAGACATTCAGTGAAATAACCACAGCTGATAGATTTAACTTTTTCTATGAAGTAGCACCATTAAAAAACTAACCAGTTTCCTTGATTTTCATTCATAATTCTCACCTTTTTTGTGCCAAAAATGAGAAGACAGTAGCAAAAATGTTTGGTTGATGTCTAGCCATCATCTAGCCAAATGTAGAACAAAAGTTACTCTAACATGTTGCCAGATATTCTCTAATTTTAGACATGCAACTAAAATCTCTATTTTTTTCTTCAACTGAATATATCTCTTTTGAAACTTCTCACTGAAGGTGCACTACTCTATTGTAGGATGACAAAAGTTACCTAAGCAAAGTGAATATCCTCCAGAGTACATACCCAGTATTTTCACCTTGTGAAAGTTTAGAAATTACCATTGTGCTGCAAACAGAAGCTATCTGAGGTAGTATTGTCATCAAACTAGTACCAAAGACATTAGAACAATCTTCAGTGTTTGATCAGTCTAGAAGTTTAATTGAAAGTCTTACTGGAGCAGTAGGCTTAATGCCACCTGACAGAAAGAAGGATCAATGCTGAGTCTAGCTACTGGAAATAAAAGGAAAACAGCAGAGTGTAGTGAGCTGAGAAAGTGTCACTCAAAAGGAAGAATGCCAACATAGACTGTCCATTTCTGATTGTCCTCTGCTGTGATGGATTTCACAGTTTTAGTTGCTTAATTTATTGAGTCCAAGGGCTTAAAAGGTCAAGTAGTACAAATGACAACTGTGAAAGTTACTAGTACAAGATGTACAGGTAATAAAAAATAATAGATTTTTTAAAAAAGACATCTTTGAAGTATGAGCAACTGTCTGGGTGCAAGAAAAAGATAATATATTGGAGATTATTTACCTTAAAACTGAGTTCTAGACAGCTTTATTGGAATTATTGTATTCATGTTTGTGAGTAAAACTTGAAACTTATCAAGCACTGAAAAAAAAAAAAAGAAAAGGAAATCCCATCATTTTAGAATATCCAGATTTGTAATCAATTAACTTGAATTTATCAAACATGCTTATAGTATGTCTAATTTGAATCCAACCATATGGCGTGAGTTCTATACTCTCCATTCAGGCTTAAGGAAGTTTGAGGGATTAGGTCTTTTTGAGGTGTTTAAGTAGAAGTTGCTTGAAACTATATGCTTTGTTTTCCATAGCCATTATTATCCAGAAACAATTTTAGGGATTGTTCTTGGTGAGCAGAATTTTGCTGTTCTTGGGATTAAACTTCATCATGTGATTCTGGGTGAATTCTTTCACATTCACATACCCCAGTAAGCTGAAAATCAGCTTGATACTCCATAATGAAGGCAGAAACAAATGAATTAACATATTTGAGTAGAGAAATATTAATCAAGGCTGACTAACTTACGTGGGAACTGTTTTGGGCAGCACCATATCGCAAAATTATTTCTTTGAGGTTTAAAACCTTCATAGCATAAGATATCAGAAAATCGTTATTATGCATAATAGAAAAAACAAAACAATATATTCAGGTTGGGCACTGCATTACTGTGATTTTTAAAGGATATTTATCCATTACAACTTTGTCGTCAAATATTGCCTGTGGCCTATAGTTATTGTCACTGTGAATTTACATTTCAATTGGAAAAAAAGCCACTTTCTTTTTGTCTTCTCTGATTAACATTTTGAAGCTCTGTAATTTTCTTACCGCTCAGAGAAACAAAGCACCCGGGCTCACAGAGAAAACCTATTCAGCAAGATATAAATATTTGCTATTCAGAAAAATCTCAATGAGGGTTTAGTTATTTTAAACTAAAAAAAGAAAATTACTAATAATGATTGGTTTCAGCTAATGAAATGCTTTTATGCAAATATGTGAACCCTAAATATGACCTGAAAACAAAAGACTGCTTAACAGTTACTATTAAGCAATACATTAGGAGATCAATTAAACAGAACTCTTTCTAATGAATAAGCTGTACAGGAGTTGCTATGGAAACCTGGAAAAAGAAAGCCCTAGAATATTAATCTGCAATTTTAAGAACATAAAGTATTAGAGATCTGCTAGTGGCTGGCTGAAGTCTCATAAACACTCTTAAAAAAAAAGAGAAGTAAAGGAATGGAGATACAATATTTATATCCAAGAATGACTTATTAAAAAATGATAAATAAAATTATGTATCTGCATAGATGGCTATGAATATATAATTCCAAATCGGACCATCAGAGGGAGCCTGAAATTTCAGTTTCTCCATGGCAATCTTTAATGATAGTATAGAGAACACTGAGACTGAGTAGACACTTTGTGAAAGAAAGGACAGAGACACAGTGGTTGAAGCAGAGTTATCAACTGTCTTGGGTTCTTCAGTATTCAACATGCTTATGGTATTTCTCTATTTTTAAATAATATATTATGGATAATTATAAGATAGCCGATACAAAAAATATACAACTTGAAAAGTTGAGCTAGGAAACCACGAGGGACAAACAATTTCATTCAGAAAATTGATTGTATCTATTTTTAAAGAGAAATAGCTTTTATTTAAAAACAAGAATAATCTCAGTTACTGCTGTTTCCCCTCAATGTATATGTTAAGTAAAAACTAAGATTTTTTTTTTAAATTTTTCAGCTTCAAGATGCTACAACAGTGACCCTTTTCAAGTCTGATAATGTGGAAAAAACTTTAAATTTTTTCCCACTGACTTCAGTTGCAAGATAGTGAAACCTTTCTGCACTAGGCTTTGATGTGGAACAATAAATGTTGTTTTGTTAGACAGATGCAATTCTAAATGCTTAATCAGAAGTTGCAAACCTATTCTTTCTAATCTTGACTTTGAGGCTATGTCTAAGTTGAATTTTAAGAGGCAGATGTGCCTATGCTGGTGTCTACATGAGTGGACACAGTAGCACAGAAAAACTTGGGCACATGAAATTCTAGAAGAACTCTACAACTGAAACTCAGATAAGTCAAAAGATCTAAATAATTGCTTTGTGGCTGGGAACGTCATGCCTTTTCACACTCCAAAATTCCCACCTACCGCTGTATTCACACAAAATGATTACAGGGGCATTCAGCACTGCCTTCCGCAAAAGCTACTAGGATTTATGGATGGTAGTAGTGGTAGAAGAAAAATCAGAAAAACCACAAATACTCTGCACGCAGTGATGCAGATCTTGCTCTGGTTTTATCTCTATTATGACTCTAGTTTATCACTGAAAAACTGAAATAAAAGTACATACACAAGCAGTTAGAATAATTACAGTGTTCTTAAGAGCTGAGGATGAACCCAGTCCTTGCTGAGTACCATCAGACAGGAGCTAATTGTTGTATTTCACAGACACTTTGTGAAATGTAAAAAGCAGTAGCTCGTTTTACTAACTGAAATTCAACAAAATCTTTTCTTAACTGATTTATAAACCATCTCAAAAGTTGCATTGATAATCATACTGGTCCACAAATGCCTTTTAACTGTTCAGAGTTATGTGGTACATTTAAAAGAAGTAGATTTCTTAAACAGTGCCTCTACCAGTTTAGGATTACTTCCCAGGTAATATAATAGCATGTTAAAAATTATACTTACATTGCTGTTAAAAAATCCCTTATAAAATGATTACATTTATTTTTGTTTGAAATCCAGAAGCATAGCATACACCAGATATCCCAGTCTTCAGAAAGACTAGACTGGGCTATGGAAAATTTTCATATTGTCTGAAGACTTCAGATTCATATTATATCCTTCTACTTTCTACTTTTCTTTAGAGTAATTAAAAAAAATATTAATTGTCTATCTAAATGATGTTTACCTATGATACTTAATTTAAAAATACATATAATGGAAAAGAAAAATATTGTTATCAGAATTTATAAGGACTGAATATATTGTATAAAACTTTTAGATGCGATTTGTTATTCAGTAGATTATAATGGTTACATTTATTCCTGTCTCTTCACAAGTCTGAAGGAGATCACACAATACATAATCTCACAGAAAGCAGTGTTTACAGTGACATACATTTTCTTCCTGAACTCCTTTCATGCTGCACTGACAATTTCTCCTTTCAAGATAATAGATTTCTTCATGCCTGCAGCCACTGGTATTACTCCCTGATATTATGATAAATGTTATATTTACTATAGCTGAGTGTATACTATCACAGAATCCTCCTACACCAGTAGAAAGATAGTTTATCAGACAGCATGTGGAAAAGACTCATAGACTGTCCTCTTTCAACGCAGTTTTCCCAAAATTTAGGAGGCTGATGTCTGAGCCATGCAAATCTGTAAAATTTTGCTAAATGTCCTATTAAATCGCAGAACAAATTTATATCTTGGATACTTGCTGCCTTCTTTCTGAACATAAATACAAGTTTCTTCTATTTCTATCTTTATGGGGAGTTATCTAGTGAGATTACTGGGGACAATTCAATCTATTTTTCATGCAGGGGTGCAGAATGACCCATGGTGTTGGCAGAAACAGGGTATGCAAATAAGGATATTCACTGAGATATAATTAAAATAAAGATAAAAGATACTTTTTAATGTATCTTTTAATTTCAAACAGAACTACTGTTTGAGCTTAACTTCACCTGACAGATTCAGCAGTACTGTAAATAAAAACAATGCAGTAAGTGATAATTCTTGATTGCCTCTGAAATATTATTGCTTAGCAATAGGATATTTCTTCAGTGGTACTGCTTGGATACGTCACTAAATCTGCTTAGCAGTGAAAGACAGGACTCAGCAATAGGTGAAATAGTCTACTCAAATGCGGTTATGAGATAGATATGCCTAACAGCCCTGCATACCCTCAAAGCACGAAGAGCAGAGGGAGGAAACTCCACACTGCAGCACCTCAAGGAAGCAAGATTTCCTGGTGGAGCAGTTTGCCCTCCCTTCAAAGGCTCACATTGGAAAGCTTTGCTTAAGAAACTGAATTTAGTCCTTAGCAACACTGTCAGCAGTAGAGCTAATTTTTCAGTAAAACAGATTTTTAAAAATTCATCAATTCGTCAAGAGAAACCTCTGTGAAAAAATTGTTGCTTGAATACAGAAGTAAATATGAAAGGGAAAAAAAAGTATTAATACTGAATACCATTTTCTAAGCAATGTATATTATCATGATATCAAACTTACTTTTTCCTTGAAAAGACATGATTGTATACAAGAATTTTAAAATTTTTGGTCTTTTTCAAAAGTTGGCAAAAAAAATTGACATTTTTTTAAAAAATCAACCTTATATGTAGCTTATATGTATGACCTTAGTTTTCAGAAATCATGAAGCTTTTACAATGGTAGAAAAGACCTTTACATTGCAGTTTTAGTGAACAGTCATTTCCTAGCTGTGTCTTCTTGAAAGAATTGACAATCTAAAACAATTTAGTACAAATTCTATTGCTGGACAAAAAGTTCTATGTTGGCATTATTTCTTCTCTTTCGTGGGGCTTCTTTACTAGCAGAGAACACAGGCCTCTAGTTCTAACCCTTTATTATCACAAGCAAAGGAAAGTCAGCACTCACATTTAAGGGTGAAAATCACACAATCACAGAATGGTTTGGGTTGGAAGGGACCTAGAGAGGTCATCTAGTCCAACCCCCCTGCAGTGGGCAGGGATATCCCCAACTAAGCCCTACAACCCGGTATTCCCAGGTGGTCTCCCATCCAAGTACTAACTGGGCCTAACCCTGCTTGACTTCCAAGATCAGATGAGATCCGGCCTTCTCAGTTTACACGTCTGACTAAAAATCTCTAAGGACTAACTTATTCCTTAGCTTGGCCAGAGATTTAGTTGTCTAAGTGAAGTTACCTGACCCTGAAAAATCTAGGTTCAGATCTTGATCAGTGGAATCCTTATTTTTACTAGTATTTACCTCGCTGTTTTCTTCCCTCCTATTATAAAATAACAATAAAACTCCCAAAAGTACTAGGAATAAAATTCCTACAAAAAAGTGAACGTGAATATGAGCAGTAACTACAGAAAATTCTATTTTTAAAACTTTAATTATTATGCTCTCTACCTTCCCATTGACTCTGTGCACTCAAAAGTAGTAATATGAATAGATCTTTAAGAACAAAACCATGATTAGTGCATGGCACTTTGCCTAGTATGTGACACAGCTTTTTTACTTGAGCCAAACTATGGTAATAGAATTGGTTTAGGCTTATGTCAGTGGTGACCAAAGGGTGAGACATAAACTTAAAAATGACAAAAACTTGAAAAAAACTTACATTAAATATACAGAAAAAAGATTAATGATTCATTAAACAGAAAGAAAATAGGGAAAAAAAAGGTTTATTTCACATTTCTCCTAAATATTTTAAAGCCACTGATAAAAGTTATGTATTTTCTTTTTACTAAAAAATATTTCTTCCAAGAATCAAGCTGTCAGTCAACCATGATATCTGTTTAGTAGAGGCAGTACATTGCAGTAGGTGTATCATTATAGCTTGACTTTTTTTTCCAAATATGGAAATGTCATATTTAATAATGCAACAAAGCCAGAAATGTTGAATGAGTTGAAGTAAAAATGAGGCATTCAGATGAATAATTACAGGGTAGGCTAAATGTGTATATATAAAATCACACCTTTTTATAGTTCTGCCTTTGGCATTCTGAGTGCAAGCTTGTATGGTGTGCTTTGTCTGAGAAGAGGAGAAAATCATGGGAAGCTTATATTATTTTAAGTCATAGTAAATCCAAACTTTTTCATGGTCCATTTCTTCTACTGTTTTGCAGGGGTTCCAACAAAGTAATCACTGATGTTTTGAAACAGTGTCCTGATGCCATTGAATTATGCACTGGGCAATCATTTTTCTCTTTGCTATTTTCTCTCTCAATTTATTTCGTAGCCATAGTACATAGGAAAAAAAGAAGCATGTTTGATACCTGTAGAAGGCAGAAGGAATTTGCCCAGGAGATGCTGTATGTGCTTGCTAGAATTTTTAGTGCCTTTAGGAGGAAAGAGTGTGTAACCTGATCGAGGATAAATGCAATAATGATAACAGTTTTGCTACAGCTGCTGGCGCTAAGGTATTGATTCTGTACTACCAGGACTTTTTGAAGTCACCTATGAGCATGCAAGAAGGAAACACCCCCCCCCGCCCCAACAAAAAACCCCAGTAATTACTGACAGCTTTCACCAGGAATACAATGTGTGGTGGTAAAGACGTGGTCTTTCTCTGTTATTTGGGTGTCAGACAGTAACCTGACACAGGAGCCAGTACAGCTGCCTTCATTTAATGTCCTTCAAATTTCATGAAATGTGATAAATAATTAAAGATCTGTGTTAGCCTAAAAAATTTAACCCTTTAAACACATACTTCCTTTGTCTTTTTTATCCATATCCACAATGAAATTCTGCTCTTGAAATAATGGCATTAAACAAGGAGAAATGGTACAAAACCTTCTAATGCCTTTTGAGAGAAAGTATTGTTCAAAATGATAAGTCCCTCTCCTAAGGCTGAATTATAAGCAAGATAACTTCCTTGTCCAGAGTTCATTTTATTGAGAAGCTTAGGAGTTCTGAAAGGGATTAGGATACTTGACTTGTTTATGTTAATAAAGTTCTTTTTACTGCTTCTAGTATAAATTTTACTGTCAAGCATACGCCTATAATTTTACATTTCTCAGAAAATGTTTTGTCAGGAGATCTTGAGGTTTTATTTATGAACTACTTTCCACAGAGGAGTTAAATCTAACTGATATGCCCTGCCTCTCAGGATTCCATTAACTCTATGACATTTCACAGCCTTTGTTAATCAAAATTACTCTAGCTGACTTTTAGTAAAACAGAGGCAAATGTAGCTTTCCCTGTCAATAGAAGCTCAAGGTATGCCAATTTACATTTCTTGTGCTAAAGCTGATCTGGAAACTTCATATATTTCAAAATTCCATCTCATTTGATCTCTCCCCTACTTTTTCCAGCATATTCCAGCTACAGTTTGTCTCTCAATCAGACTGCCAAGTTTTTCTGTATACCTGTTCATTTCGGAATACTGAGACTGAAACAGAAAAGTTGTAGTCAACTTGATTTTCACTATGCTATTTCCAAGATAGTGGCAACTAAATAACAAATCTCCATGAAACATGAAAGTGTAGGATTTAATTTAAGCTTGCTTCTCTGGAAGCAAAATCTGGCTACTATGGAAACATTACATTACCCTCATTCTTTCCTGACTGCCAGTTAACTCTGTCTTGACAACATGTTTGTCATTGTCCAGGACATCTAAATTGTATTCTGGAAATGCTCACATCTCTTTTCTAATCCAGACAAAGTCCCCATAAAGAATATCTTTTACTAGGCAATCTTATTTTAAAAAGAAAATCTTCTACACACTCCTTTGACACTTATATTCCAGTAAGTAAAATTAAGTGGTTCCCAAAATTGATCTACATTTGTGCAATCATATGTAAATGATTGTAAATGATCAGGAAAGGCAAATCAATACAGTCCAAGACCATGCTCTGAATAGAGCTTGTTCCTGACTTTTGTTGGTGCTAATACAGGGGAATAAGTGAGGAAAGAGCCAATTAAGTTCCTTACTATTACTCCTTAGTGCCAAAAAAAAGGAATTTCATCAATCCTGCCAAACTTCAGGTATTTTTCAAAGCTAGATTTACTCTGATGTCTAAATCTACATTCCAATATCCAGGCTTTTTTCTAAATCAAGATTCAGTCTATGTTCTTGAACTATATAACTTATCATAGTCTTGAAGCTCACAGACTAGTTTTACAGACATTCTAGGAGTAAACACTACAAACACCAACCACACAGGTTTATCAGGTTACAAAATACGCTTGTAGTTACTAAGGGAACACCTTTTTTTTATTCTCCTGTGTACATCAAGTAAATATGGTTTCTTTCCTCCTAGCTGAAACCAGGTATACATTATACATGTAATTATAGATGTATTATACAGATATACATTTAAGTAAGTGTAAATAAGGTTGTTGGGGTTTTTTTCCAATAAAATCCTGCTACTAATCAGAGAACAAATGCCAGTTTCAGCGGCTCCTGCTGCTACAGTGCCAAACACTGCCAAGTCCTAGGGTGACTCCTTGTACAACTCGCTGTCTCCTCCCAGGGCCCCAAGGACTTCTCTGCAGAGCCGCTGCCCAGACAGGCAATGTCTAGCCTTGTCGGCTGCTTGGGGCTCTGCTTTCCCAGAGACAGGGCTCAGCATTTATCCAGGCTGAACTGCACAAGGCCCTGCTCTCCAGCATATCCCAGTTCCTTTCAGTGAAAGTCCTGCTCTTCAGTATGTTGGCCAGTTCCCTCTATTTGGTGTCACTTGCTAGCCTGAGGAGTAACTGAACCTTTATCTACCTCTGGCCATTAAGGGAGATATTAAACAAGTCATACAACAGCACAGACCACTGTGTCTTACCAGGTTTTAGAGAGCATACCACCCATTTGACACTACTTCCTAAGACCAATCGTACAATCAGGTTTTTGACTGGCTAGTTGGCCTTCCATTCAGATTCTAACTTGCATACAATATTGTGGAAAGTAAGTGTCAAAAGTCTGGCGAAAACAAAGGCAGGTGATATCCTCTATTCTCTCTTTGTCCCCAAATCTAGCCATTTATCATTGAAAGTAATTAGTTACGCCAGACATGATTTAGGCTTTGTAAATTTATTGTAACTTCAAAATAATTTCTTTGTTCCCTGTGTACCCAAGAATGTGACTCTGATCACTGTCCTTCATGTGTCTTATACATAGTCTGCTCTTGCAGTAGGTGGTGAGCTCTGTCAAGACAGGTCTCCAAGCCAGAGTCTTTATGACTAAATAAATTCCAAATTCTTCTTCTCATAAAAGCAACTGTTGAGGAGAGATTAATGGCAGCCTTTCAATGGGTGTTACAGGTTCTCGGCACCTCTTAAAACCTGAATTGTAAGTGGTTTTTCTGTATATAGACACTTTGCCTCCAGGAAAGCTGGGAACAAAGCCAAAATCTCTTCAGGATTCATGCTCACCCATATGAGACAGTAGTTTCTCTTTGAGTTATAATTCAAGATGGGCTTGGGTGTTGCAACTAGTTGCAAAAATGCTAATGCATCCAGGTGTTACAAAGAGAGGTATGAAACAAACAAATGTGTTCAGTGTCACCACTCAGACAGAAAATTGTCAGTAAACTGAAATTGGAGGGCATCTCAGTTAATAAAAGTATAGCCAGAGCTAGCTCCAGTCTACACAAAGACTCTCCTGAGTATTCTCTGTCTCCTACTATATGTTAGAACCGATACCCTCTGCACCACGATCTGCTGCTCATCACAGGACCCCAGTTCTCCACACCACCAGCCAGGCACCAGCAGTTTAGGTGTGCTGTTGCCAGTTCACATAGGCAAAGGAAGCTTTATTCCGTAGTGCCAGACATGAACATTAAATACCTGCTACCACTTATGGTTGGAATAATGGTTATATTTACTAAGAATGCGTTGCTGACATCTCTCATTTGTTTCACTCTGAATTCCATGTTCTGTGACATTTTCTGAGAACATCAGCTGCAGGAAACAGATGAAAATTCTGTGTATTAACTTGAAGGAAAGCAAGATTTTAGAACATAAAACAGTGAAAAAAATCCAGGATTAGTATACAGATATTTGTACTCAAAACAATCCCAGATTTGGACAATGCATAGTTGTAGATATTTTGAGTTAAAATTCAAAACTTAGAAAACTTTAGAAGAATCTATGTATCTCTATTATGATTTGAGACTGTACCTAACCTCTCTAATTAGTGAGAGATTATTACCAGCTTCGATTCATGGCATAGGTTGAAGGGCCAATACCAAAAGACAATAACAGGATAAAAGTCAAAGAAATGCAGTGAGAAGGATTTAATAGATATTAGGCAATAACAAAAAAAGTAAGATCACAGAAAATCAACTTAGCTCTTCTAAAAAACAATTATGCATGGCTTTTTTTTTTTTTTTTTCCCATATAAAATGAGATTAGCAGAATCTTCATAGTTTAGTTTAGGTAAGAGAGAAAGATGTAATCAGAGAGAAGCAGAATGGTGAAGCAATTAGACTGTGACCTGTAAAAAGGGACATTCTGTGAAATGTAGTTCAAAATTTACAGTCAGTCCTTTCAAACAACACTCGAAATTAAGTCCCCAGACTGCCAGATTCTGGGACCATTTCCAATTAAAAAGTAAACCAGCAGGCATTGGATTTGGAGAATATTGATTTTATCAGTGACTTACCAGCCATAAATATAAATTCTTATTCTTGAGAGCATGGGGTTTGCACTAACTGAAAGGAATAAGGAAGAAACACTTTATGAGCCTATTGACATACTTTTTCTGTATTAAGGATTTCTTTCAAATATGTCTGAACTATCCACTACTAACAGATCTGACATTATTTTTAAATTAATATCTGCAGGGGCAATATCTAACTGCTGCAGTGAGTTCAACATGCTAGCACATGCAGTGATCATGGTGTGCTAAATAGTATTGGTATTTGTCAAATGCTCTATCAAATAGTGTCACAGAAGAAGATGGACAGAAAGTGTACATATATACAGATATCAAACACCATTGCTTTAATACTGTATTATTATGGTTGCATAGTAATTTATTAGCAGAAGCTGTAAAGGTGGAATCACTGAAGCATAAACATGGCTGCATAGCAAATCCAGGCTTGCCTACTAGCAGTGCTGTGTAGGGCAAGAAAGGCAGCACAGCAGAACTGTTTAACATGACACTGAATCACTCAGGCTGGATGGGACAGGTTCTGGAGACACAGGAGCTAAAATGGGACACAATAAACAAGGAAAGCTGTGGAAGTGCTGACTTCTGAGCTTCTGAGAGTTATTTCAAAATAGATGTTCACAAATCTGAGAATTAAGGTAGTTTAAACACGACTGGATAAAAAGTATTTAAATTGGAACTTTTGTAAATCACACATTATGATCATAACTAAAAGGGACAATTGAAACAGAAACCATAAACTATAAACTGGCTGTGCTGTAAAATGCAACAGAAAATTACATTGATTTTAATATTCAACTCTATCCTGAAATAATAAAACTGTTGACAAGTTCCCTCTCATTTAATTGACCTCTGGTTTTCTGGCAAGGTGTGTTTCTTGATTTTAATTTTGAGTTTGGTCTTACTTTTTTGGGGGAGTAGGGGGAGGTGTAAGGAGCTGATTATTGTGCTTTTTTGTGCTTATGTACAGCATTTTGAAGAAAATATACTTCTAATTCTGTAAATACCTGAGCTTTACAGCAGCATACTTCATATAAACAGCAAAGTCAATTTGTAAATTTAGGACAAATTTATTCATAATGTTTGCACAGTTACCATCAAGAAGGAGAGATGAGGAAGTTAAAAGAAGAACAGAGGAATTACCAAACAAAAAGTTCAAGTATAAATTGTTTAAGAACAATTTTCATATTTAGGCTGTGTTTATGCAGCACTTCTGAAATTAATTATTTTTATAAGTAACTCTCTTTGCTCTCTGAGGCTAAGATTTTACTGCCTACAACTGCATTTACTAAGTGCTTTTCAACAAATGTTTCCTGTATGAATTTTGAAGTATGAAAATGTTGGGGGGGTTTGTTTGTTTGTTTTGGGGTTTTGTTGTTTTTTGGTTTTTTTTTTTTCCATCTGGAGTTTCTGACTTCTTTGCTACAGTAGCCAAAATTTTATAATTTATATCAAATTAATCCTGGACAGAACATCATTTTTTTTTTCCCAAGACAAATCAGATTATGTTTTTTCATGAATCCTCCAACAGTTTTCAGAAACTAGCATCTGCAAGTATTAGCAAACTATATATTAATTCATATCGATTTTATTGATACCCATGATAAACTTGTCCCAGCCGTGCTTCATTTGTTAGAAGGTCCTCAATTTACAGCAACTCTCTTTGTCTATTGAAGGCTTTGTGTTTACATGAAAATGAACAATTTACATATTTATTGCTTGTGATCTTTGTGCTAGCTGAACCATCAACAACATTCATAGAATGCTATGTGAACTGGAAGCAGAGCGATTCATATGGCTGTGAATGGGACCAAAACGGCAAAGAACAAGTACAAGTGTAAAGAGATTAGCAGTTCTGAAGAGGGAAGAATGAGTATGTATGTAGAAAGATTATCAGGGAGAACAGTGTATTGCAAAGTCTTATCTACCATATTTCTGAGGTTCTTATCACAAAGTCACCTAATTACCATACATAACAATTTATCTCCCTGTATTTGATCTCTTCATAATTCTACAATTTCTCTTCATCTAGACTTCCTGAATAGAACATAAGTAATCTAATTTGTAAATGTATTTATAATATCAACATCATTCTTTTCCTGGGAAATGGTGTTTTAATGGTGTTAGTTACAAAATGGTGTACAGTCTCAAATAAATGGAAAAAAGTATCTGTTACATCATACACTGATTCTTCCTTAGGTAGTCATATTAGTAGTATATTTAATCTGATGGAAGTAAGTCGCAAGTAGGGATTCCATGCGTTTGTAGAATTTAACCCAGTGATAGTGTAGGCTTTCAGATTTTTGTAAACTTTGAATGTAGAGAATGACAACTTAGGACAATTCAGTAAATGAACTTCACTACACAATCTAAGGTACCTTGCAGAGACCCCTGATGTGTAACATAGTGAAATAGAGAACATAGTATAATAATAATTTAGTTTTGAGTGGAGGGTGTAAGAGAATAAGACAATACCAGATATTATCATATAAATGATATCGACAGCAGCATTGAGTGCACCATCAGCAAGTTTGCAGATGACACCAAGCTATGGGGTGCTGTTGATAAGTTGGAGGGG
>VWZO01002094.1:23174-55491 GCA_013396975.1 Bucco capensis
TGGGGATGTCCCTGCCCAGTGCAGGGGGGTTGGACTAGATGACCTCCAGAGGTCCCTTCCAACCCTAACCATTCTATGATTCTATGATTCTATGATTGGCTGTAGACATTTTTGTTGTATATCTTTTTTAGGTTGGTGGCCCACAGGCATGGATTGTTTGTCTGTAGAATAATACTTTTATTCCCACTACATTTATTCCACTACATACTGGAAATTATTACTACTAAATGTTGTAGATTAGAATTGAAGGCTTTTTTTCACAGATATCCCAAATAAGTCTGTTGTTTACTGATTTTCTTAAGTCAAAATGATTGTGATGATTTTATGTAGGCTTTAATTCTGTCTTTTTCATCCTTTGGTTTTCAATACAAACAATCTTGTGACTCCAAAGCTAACACAGATTTGACATTCTTCAGTGAAAGGAGACTAAGCTTTCTCCTAAACCCAAGACATCCGAGCTAGTCTAAAACCAAACAGTTCATGTGATGATCCAGACCTCATACCCAGGGGGGAGAGTAAAGTGGAAATTTAACCAGAAAAGCAATGCAAATTCTCCAGTGTACAGATAGAAGATGGTAGATCTCTTGACATGAATCCTTCTTAAACTGCCATGACTGCCAGTACATATGCGGACAATAAACTTTTACACCTCTGAAACTCATTTGTCCTGTATATTGCACATAACACAATCAACACATCATAAATTTTATCACCCTGTGTGATAACTATTTATGTATTTACTACTCCCTGTTCCTCCCTTACAGAAGGTTTTTGTTTCATATAACCCTCCTTTGTGCTGTGTGTAGGACTGACAAATTGCATACACAGTGTGCACTGTTGATTCTTGTTGAAACTTCATTTTACCAGACTGATAATGATTGTACTTTATCACTTGGCACAAAAGACTTTAATTTTAAAAGTGTATTAGCTTACTGGGTACTCATTTATAAAAATTGTATTGTTAGTATTCCTGCTGGTGACTTCCCTGTCGCAGACTCCTTTGAAGTGCAGACTTTCTTCTATCATATTTGCACTTTTAAATGGCTGAGTCACCAGCCTCTGCTTACATTTTGCTTCACGTGTTTCCTGGTGCTGGTAGTCATGTTAAATATAAGCACTAAGAAGCTGACGGGCTGCAGATATGTGTGTGTTGGGGTGGGGTATATTTAATATTTTATTTTATTATCTCCTCTTTATTTAGGGCTAAATTCTACTATCTCTAGTGTTGTTTAGTAGTCTATCACTCAGGCAGCACTGTAAAAGTACTGAAAAAAATGACATATAAAGATCTCATCTGGAGTAGATGTGTCAATGTTTGCTATAGGCAGGTTCTTTTATACTAGGAAATTTTTCATCCTTGTTATGGAATATCAGTTGTAGGTCAATTATATTTGCTAAATTCTTCAGAAGTGTTATAAGATGTCAAAGTGTGTCAGTCTGTATTAGCTACTTACCTGGCTTTCTTTATCAGTGTCTGAGCACGCTTCAGACATTTCTAGAAAACAGTATTGAACTGCCTTCAGAAATGGGAGGTTTGTGTAGCAGAAGGTTAATCTCTACATTTTTAAATGTGCCTTTTCAGATGCAAAAGCAGATCAAATTCAGATGCCACAGTGCAGAGATCCTAAAATAGCTGAACACAACAAAATAATTTTCCAGGAATATGGCAGTGTCCTCTTTCCAGATTTGGATGCTTACAGGGTGATCTGTGTCAGACTCT
Organism: Bucco capensis; assembly: GCA_013396975.1. Taxonomy (NCBI): domain Eukaryota; kingdom Metazoa; phylum Chordata; class Aves; order Piciformes; family Bucconidae; genus Bucco; species Bucco capensis. The sequence goes on from VWZO01002094.1 coordinate 24,895, forward strand.
CTGGCACTTTTAGTTCTAGAATTGGCTCACACAACTTTGCATGTAGTTTACAGATTATCCTTCAGACATTCAAAAAACAAACAGGTCCTTGTCTCCTAAGCGTCTGTGTGTTTAAGTGCATTCATTCAAAAATTTCATCCTAGGTCACTTGCTAAAGATGAAGTAAGAGGAACAAGAACATAAATTCAAGACTTGAGCCAACGTACTAGGATGATAACTAGCACTATTCTTTGTAGACTTGACAAAATATTGAGGTGATACTCAGAGTTTAGACAGAAAACGTTGAGATTATTTTGACTCGTCTAAACCATTGCTAGGATATCTTCTTATCCTGAAGAGTCATGTCATTATATTGTCCCCTAATATGATGCTATGAGGATTACTTTCCAATCAGTTCAAAGAAGGCCAACTTGGTAGTAAAGATGTTGTGTGGGAAGCAGTGCTACATATAGTGATATAAAAGACATCTACAGTCTGACTAGCTTGGCATTTCATAAACCTTTCATAAATACATATATTTTTTCCAGTTATGTTGAGTACTACTTGTGTCACACCTTTTGAATTTTCAAAGGGAGAAACCACCAAAACACTGAACTTAATTCCAAAGGAAAAATGTAATGAAATTTATGCAGAAATCCAGAAGACATTTTAAGGAAATAAAAATTGTAATAAATTATTCATGGAGAGTGGAATGCCACAGTGCAGTGAGAAGTATTCTACAAAAAAATAAAATAACAACAATGCAAGAGTATCGGAGAAAAAATAGTTAACCTGCGAACACTGTATTAGAGGTGGGTGCTTCAAAATTCTTTGATTTGTTGATTCATTTTACCTATGGTATGCTGAATATTTGTAATATTCTGGGGATTTTAGGCATGCTCAATAATATATATGCAATCTCCTTCTTTTTTGCCTGCTGTTTCGTAGTGATCCCTTACCACTATTTTGATTTCTATTTATTTGTCTTATTTTCTGTAACTGGGAGGCATATATTTTAATGATGCTATTTCACCCAGCCATAGGGAGGTCAGGAAGTCTGGTTTTGTCTTTCAAGACCTCTGTTCAGATAGATAATACTATTTCACTATAGTCCATACAATAGAAAACATATCATTATATTTCTTTATTTAGACAGCATTTCACAGAATCACAGAATGGCTTTGGGTTGGAAGGGACCTCTGGAGGTCATCTAGTCCAACCCCCCCCTGCAGTGGGCAGGGACATCCCCAACTAAACCCTACGACAACCTGGTATTCCCAGGTGGTCTCCCATCCAAGTACTAACCGGGCCCAACCCTGCTTGACTTCCAAGATCAGACAAGATCGGGCCTGCTCAGGATGGTATGGCCATAATTTACAAAAGTATTTTCTGTATTTTGATCACTTAATTTGTAAATTTCAATTTATTCCAGCTTCTTTATTCCTCACTAACCAACAATTTATATCAAGCTTCATATGTGCGTTGCACAAGAAACCCATACAAAATTAGTAAGGAAATAAAAATTTCCACATGTTTACATTCTACAGACATCTTATTAATATTTTTTCTTCCCCTTAAGCTGAGTGAGTGTTATTATTTTTGTTTTACAATGAAGAAAACCAAAACAGGAAGAAGTCATTTGCTCATTAAGAGATACTAGGGGGACACCAAGTACTAATCTCAGGTACTTGTGGATTCTAATTATATATTTGTTTTTCTAGGCAGTTGAGGAGACAAAGTTTTGGAGGTGTAGGGTAGTCCCTGCTGGAGTGTTCTAAAGAAGGAGCAAAGAAGAGTTTAGCAAGTTGTGATACTTGTGGAAGACTTGTAGAAACTCTGCTGAACCTTCTCATGAACTTAAAGGGTAAGATCTTGGGTAAAGAAGAGAATGATGTATTTGGAGATTTCTAAACAACCAAGACTGAAAACATTTTCAAACCTCCTTGCTCTTCAGACTTGTCTTCTTTTGTTATAGTACCATAGTAAATGATAAATGACAGAAAAATTACATCCCAGTTATCACACTTCTGCATAAATATAAACAATTTCATAGCACTTGTGTGAGAGGGACAAATAGACAGTATGAGAAAATACAAATTAGATTTTGAGGAGAGGCAAGTAGAAAAGGATAACAGGACTTCCCTCTGAAAGCATTACAGGTTCTGAGAGCATCTAAGTTTAGGACTAAGGCAGAGGGAACCATGTCAAGGAGTCAGTGTGGATATGTATGGCCAATAAAGTAGAAACAGCTGTAAAAGCCCAGGCAAAGCTATGAACCAATCAGATATTGAGTCTAGAAATACAGATCTCAGAGCATTAAGGGAGAAAACTAATTGATGGTGCTCATAAATAATAAAATAATACATTGGCATCGCAGTCTTACCTTTCAGGTTTCGTGGATATTGAAGTGGCTAGAGTTTTTGCAAATGTTGGAAACAAACGAAGCAAATATAACCCCAGGCAAGTACAAATCCATCCCATACATCTTGATAAACCATTAACAAAATGATGGAGATAGTCTAGCCCTATGTTTTCATTATTTTATACACTAAACATCATCCCTCAGCTAAATAATTTCAGCATGAAAAGTCAAATCAATAAATGAGTGATCTCAGCTTTCTTGATTCACGTTCTTATATTACATCATCTATAAAGCCTCCCTTAGTACAGCTTGTAGTAGGGATGTCTGAATCTGAAGAAATTGGGGAGAATATCTGTTGAAGTGATAAACAGGTATTGGTTCGTATATCTACGTTAAGTGATCTTGATAAGTAAGCCTTCCAAATGGACTGGTACAGTCATTCAGCACCACGGAGTGCATTACCTCATGAAATCTTTTGGCTTGTCACAATATCGTGTTAACTCAGATTCAAGAGCATTCTGCATTCCATGTCTGACTTTCTCGGCATGTCCCCTCTCTCCTTGTTTTTTGAAAAGAAATATATATAGCTACTTAAAGAAAGAAAAGTCAAGGTCAGCCTGATTTCACAGATGCATTATCTAAAAAAATATCTTGTTATATGGCTTTATATTCTGCTTAGCCCAAGGGAAGAAGAAACAGTGCTGAAAAGTCAGAAAAAACAAAGCTGCAGTAATATAGTAATGCAAAAGGAAATAATATATGTACTATATTTCTAGATTTTTTACTATAGCTTTCAGCACTGTATTATGGTCCTCTAACATAATATAAATCTAAAACCAGAGAAACAGATATCTTACCTACAGTACTGAAAAAGTAGACTTCAATGAAAAGGGCTCTACTTCTAAAATAATCTCCACACAAACAGAAAAATACAAGGGAGACTCAAGCCAAGCTGCAGACGATTCTTCATCTCCTGTGTCAAACATCACAAGCAGAAAAAGCAGCACAGTTGCATCTGAGACATCAGGTGAAGAAGGAAGTAGAGCATCTGAGAGGAAGAGGATTATCATCAAGATGGAACCAGAGGACAATCCTGCAGATGAGCTGAAGGATTTTAATATTATTAAGGTGACTGATAAAGACTGCAATGAGTCTTCTGAAAACGATGACCTAGATGATGAACAGGAAGAGCCACTTTATAGATACTATGTTGAGGAAGAGATCAGAGAGAAGAGAAATGCATTTATTCATGGATGAGGATGAAAGAAAGTGTCTGAAAAGTCCTCAGCACCTTAACAGGAAGGCTCCTGCAGCACAGAAAGATGTTGAGAACACTCCCTGTGAACTTTGTGGTCTAACAATCACCGAGGAAGATTTGTCCTCTCATTATTTATCCAAACACATAGAAAATATATGTGCTTGTGGCAAGTGTGGTCAAATACTGGTCAAAGGCAAGCAGTTACAGGATCATGCGCAGACCTGTGGAGAACCCCAGGATCTGACCATGAATGGTAGAAAACTCTGAGGAGCAGTCAGAAATAAGGGACATGATGTTTACAGATATGCTGGTCACTTCCAAATGCACAGCCTTCAAAAAAAGTTATACAAGCATTCTGCCTGTCCTTTCCGATGCCCTAATTGCGGTCAGCGTTTTGAAACTGAAAACCTGGTGGTTGAACATATGTCAAACTGCCTGGAGCAAGATCTGTTCAAGAACTCCATGATGGAAAAGAATAAGAGGGATCACAGACGTGTTTCTGCAATCTTTGTGGGAAAGGATTTTATCAGCAGTGCCACTTGCAGGAACACTATACCATTCATACCAAGGAAAAACAGTTTGTTTGTCAGACATGTGGGAAACAGTTCTTAAGAGAGCACCAGCTGCGGCTCCACAATTATATGCACAAAGACACAGCCAGGTATGTCTGTTCCATTTGTGATCAAGGAAACATCCGAAAACATGACCATGTACGACATATGATATCTCACTTATCAGCTGGAGAGACTACATGCCAGGTCTGCTTTCAGATATTCCCAAATAATGAGCAACTGGAGCAGCACATGGATATTCATCTGTATACATGTGGAGTATGTGGAGCAAAATTTAATTTGAGGGAAGGTTTGATCTCATTATAATGCCAAGCATTTGAAAAGAACAGAAGTGTAAATATACTGTTAAAGCATTAAGTTGGCAGCAGGGAGAACACCAAAGCAAAGCACACAGTATAGTAGACAAAAATTGGGAAAAAAAAAATTGAAAATAATTCTTTTAAATTTTTTTTAAGATCCTCCTAACCATAGGTGTCTGTTTAGGCTCATTAAGTATATAGCTTTGAAAAGCATTGTGTTTAATTATTACATTTTCACTGTTTCCTAATATCAGTTTCTGTTCTTAATTTTATTGTTTTACTAAGTAGATATACAAATCATTATTTTTAAAGTGTAGATTAAAAGCACAATGTTACCCCTTCACTGACTGCTATTAAACAGTTCTNGACTTTTCAGTGAAATCACAGAAAGTTTACATTCCAATTGTTAGTTGTAATCCAATCATTTTAGGCTTAAGCTACTAGAAGTTGCTAATGTTTTTGAAAACATTGCCAGCTTTCAGATAAAAGCACTCACTTTTAAAGGAACCTTGGCTGGAAGCAATACTGCCTTAGCAGAATCAATTCTGCTCTAGCTGAAACCAGGACAACCTTGCAGTCTCAGACTGGTGTGCAGAAAGTGAAAGGGAGTTAATGACTGTCGGGATAACTGAGGAGTTCCCAGCAGAGTGGCCATTTTCCAGACTTGAAGTACTAGCAGAACTGTACAACTGACGTTGGCCTTTCTTTTACTNATTGGCCTTTCTTTTACTGTCTGTACCTATGTGGCTATATATAACCTGCTTATCCTAATGTACAGGGGAAGAGTGGCTGTGGTGGATTGCTAGGAATGCAGAATGGCGATGTGCATTGAAGACCTAATTTTTCAGCCTAGCTGTAAATGGTGCCTTGCTGCTTGTGTTGAAAAGTTCAAAGTGGGATGGGTATGAAGATAGTCTCATTGCTTGGGCGGGGAAGGGGGAGTATGCCTCATGTGAACCTTAGTTTTTTTTGTTTCTTGTTTTCATGATACTTTTCTGAATGCTCTGTTTTTTTAACAAGAATATAACAAGAAATGATGGCAGAGTTTGCTTAATAAATATAAAGATGCTTTATGCCTTTTAAGATTCCCTCCTGATTGTAGTATAGTCTTAATTCATGTAGCTTGTCCCTTAATGTAATTGAATTTAAAAATCCTACTAGGTAACAGCTGACATCAGTTCAGTGTGGCGGTGCAGCTTTCGAGAGAATGACTGGCTTTGACTTCTAGTCACCGGCTGTCTAAACGTTCGTTAAGGGTGTAATTTTTAGTGGGGGGAGGAAAGGATCCTAATACATAAGGGTAGAGAAAACTGTTAAGAAATAAAACCTAGTAGTGCTTTCTCCCAGCAGTTCTCACTTTGTCAGAGAAGTTAGTAATGCTGTTTCCCACAGAGCCATGGAGGGAGGAAAGCAATTTATATCATCAGTTAAGGCAACTGGTCTAGATGATCACTGCAGGTCCCTTACAACTGAAATACTCTTACCACCTTGTGTGTCAGTGGTGGGGCTGAGAATAGGAGCCAAGAGTTGCGGGTCTAGTCCAGGGCTTTCACACTCTTGTCACTGTTGGAAGTTGAGTTTTGATCCATTGTTGTTTCTTGGGGATTATGAGGAATATTGAGCTTTAACTTTAGTCTATTTAGAGAAATTACAGAAATTACTATCAATACAGGCTGGTGGATGAGATGATACAGAGCAGCCCTGCAGAAAAGGACTTGGGGGTGCTGATGGATGACAAACCGGACATGAGCAAACAGTGCACGCTGGCAGCCCAGAAGACCAATCGCATACTGGGTTGCATCCAAAGAAGTGTGGCCAGCAGATTGAGAGAGGTGATTCTGCCACTTTACTCTGGTGAGACCTAATCTGGAATACTGCCCTCAAAACAGAAAGGACATGGACCTGATGGAGCGAGTTCAGAAGAGGGCCACAAAAATGATCAGGGGGCTGGAACACCTCTCCTATGAAGACAGGCTGAGGGAGCTGGGATTGTCCAGCCTGGAAAAGAGAAGGCTTTGGGGGTACCTAATAGTGACCTTCCAGTACCTAAAAGGAACTTCCAAGAAGGCTGGAGAGGGCCTGTTTGCAAAGGCCTGGAGTGAAAGGACAAGGGGCAATGGTTTTAAATTGGATAAGAGTAGATTTAGACTGGATATTAGAAAGAAGTTCCTCACCACAAGGATGGTGGAATACTGGAACAGGTTTCCCAGGGAGGTGGTTGAGGNACCTCACCTCCTTCCCACTCCAACTGGACTATATTTCTTCCAGGTTTTATCGGGGGTGGAGAGGGAGAAACCTCGTGGCATGGTGAGTGGGGCGGGGAGTGACCTGGAAAGGTTTCTTACTTCTTTCTGTATTTGCACTGTTTTATATATATATATATATTTATCTGTTAAAGTTACTCTTTATCACTTTGCCTCGGGTGTGCATGTGTATTCATTTTACATTTTTTCCTTTATCCTGGGAGGGGGGACGTCCTTATTTGGGTCTTTCCCAAAAACAGTCTGGTCAAACCACGACAGGGCCAGATCCCTGGAGGCATTCAAGGTGAGGATTGACAGGGCTCTGAGCAACCTGATCTAGTTGGGGATGTCCCTGCCCACTGCTGGGGTATTGGACTAGATGACCCCCAGAGGTCCCTTCCAACCCAAACCATTCTGCCATTCTACAATTCTATGATCTAAGTAATACCTGATAAACATATCTATTCTACTGTGAAGCTCAAAATATACTCTGTCTAGTAGAGGCTAAGTGCTTGCGAGAAAAAGTTCAGTTGCAAGCTCTAATTGCGATGTGATTAAGTGTGAATGACTATGAATGAAGAAGATAACCATCATCACAGTATTCTGTTCAAAACAGTTCATTAAATGCTTTCAGAAGCTCTTGTGAGACTAACAGCCAGTGTGATAGCATACAGCTGAGTACATAGCACCTCCAGAACTTAAGTGCTGTAACCTCTCCTCTAAACAAGCAGAAGCATATCTGACCAAACTGTAAAGACTGGTAAACTGCATTACAAATAACAGACCTTACGCTCAAGTTCACAATCTTCATTTCAGAAAGCTTGTAAACTACCACTTTAAAATTATAATAATTATTTAGTGGGTGTGCCATACTCCTCTTTTTCTGAGACAAGACTAAATAGGAACTGTAAGCATAAGAAAAAAACTACAACCAAAGTTCAATATATGTGTTGGATCCAAGCTTTCTTCAACTCAGAATACCATTTCTGTGTGCTTCATTAGATTTTAAATATTCTTAAGGTAATATGCTTAAATCTGATTTTCATCTAGCTTTGACATAGGGAAGAACCAAGAATACAGGTATCTTTCACAGCCTATAAAGACTTTAGCAATTCCAAGACACCCTAATGAAATACAGTACCCTGACTCATGTAGAAAGTACGTGTAAAATCGGATGATAAGGAATAGATTTATTTGGCAAGGACCAGAGTAGCAAAGTAACTGGAACATCCTGTTTGTGGTATTTTTTCTATACAGTCAGTATGTACTATTCGTCTGGACTTTAAGGTACACACCAATACTCAGTTTTTATAGTGATCACTCTCCTACAATGCAAACAACATGTTCTGCTGAACTTTTCAATAATCTGCTGATCTTGTTATTTCACACTTAGAAAAAAAAACTTAATAAAAGATAAGGGGCTTTTGAAGATGGTGTGATGACATTTTTTAAAAATTATACATTTTATAAGATAAGGCTTAAACACATGTCAGGAGAAGTCAACATTGCATTATGAATAGTAGTGATTATGTTATCTGCAAACTTTGAAGATTTACGTATTGGTATGAACAATTGATTCCATTGTTTTGAAATTACCATCAGCATTCTCCTTTCAGAGCTGCTGAAGTGACTGCCTTTTGCATAGCAAGAAGTAAGGAAAGTTTGTTTTCCCACTTATATTTCATTGACTGTTTAGCCTGAGTTGATAGGGAGTTTTCACCTTCCTATCTGCTGGAATTTTTTGCCTGGATTGTAAGATTAACTGGATATTATCTTCTTCACCTGAATCATAAATTTGTAAGAATATTTTACCTGAAGCATCAAGATCAGCTTCCAAAATAGCAGAGTTTGATAAAGCTTATAGGTATTGTTACTACTTTTTAAATCTCATATCTTTATTCTGTTATGTTGGATTGCAGCACTTTGTAAATGTTTGGCCATCAAATCAATGTCTAGTACCTAAAATACAAAAAAACCATTTCTTCTTTTAGGTGACATATGGATTTTGCCTGAAAATGATAAGTACTTTCATTATTTATTTACAAACCGTATTATTTTAAGGGTTGCTTAGAATAAAAACTGCATTTTTTTATTTTGTGTTTGATTAAGTATATCAGAAAGCACATGAAGACCATTTTTCCAAGCCCAAACTTCCTGCATCACTGCTCAATGAATGGAAAGAAGAATTAGTCTTCCACTGTTTACTTCCATTTCAAAGAGAAGCATAAAATGAGAGAAAAGGAAGAGAAATGGGATATTCTTTGGCTAAAATTGAGCTGAGCCAATAATAAGGTATTTTACGATTCAGAGACAGCAAGGAGCACGGAAAGATTTTGTCATCTGTTCCTCCCCAAGAACTTAACTCTGAGATTTACTTTGTGCACTTCATTTGCAGTTAAAGAGTTTATAAAGGGACAGATTTTTTATACTTCTAAGAAGACCAAAGGAATTAATTCCTTCCTCTAGAAGGTGTAATAGTGTAATTGTATTCCAAAAACATATTTCACAAAAGAGAGTTTCTGTAGTCATTGATATTGGAAGTATTTTTGCATATCCAATACCAATGTGGCATTTACTTCAGTGATATAAAGCCACATACCTGTTCTTTAAAGAAAGGAAAACACCAGTTAAAAAGCCATAATAGGTCATGAATCTGATTCAAGAGTAAGTTTTGGATATATTTACAGGTATAAGCCATGGAAGTGGGTTCAGGATTACCAGCAAGTTTTACTTTATGGAAGTTTTTGTTCCTACAGGAATAGTGCCTACATCTGTTGCTCCTGTATTTGTTTTGTTCTGTTTCACTTTGATAGGAATTTCATGATAATATGTACCTGAAGGAAAAAAAGGTATGTTGGTAGATTTTCTATTCCCTGTAACCCACATGTTGAAAAATGGAACTTGAAAGGCAGGGACCTGAATCTAGAAAACCACGAGAACTTCTGACAAATTCAGACTAGTGGTGTTTCGTAAGTGAGGATTAGAAGTGTGTTTTTTCAGAATAAGAACAAGAAATGACAGGTTTTCACAATAGGGTTGTCAGTCCTGGCATACAGTAGACCCAGGCTAAAGGAATGCAATTCTGCTACTTATTGCAGTGGCAGTTTTCCTCAGAATTAAATGCTGATATGATTGAATGACAATGGCAACAAGGAAAGAGCAAAACGCAGAGTGAATTTTGATCTGGATTAATACAGCTATGGGACAGCATATCAGAGATCAAAATTTCTTCCTTCCTTTCATCCTTACCTCCAGCAGCTTTGAGAAATCCCTTGCACCTAGATGCAGGAGAATTATCTTTTATGGGAATGTTATATGTAGTTATACATATGGTTTTAATTACAGAAAGTAGGAAGATTGTTTGTGATAGGAGAGCTTGCATAAAAGCAAGTAATTCAAGTCTATTTATATTATTTGGACATTCTTTCTTCCAAACACAATATACAGACTTTTTTTCCCCACCAAATAAAAAAAATATCACTAAAGGTTTGCCTTCCAGTCTGAGTTGACTTCCCACTGTGTAACTGCCAAAATGTATTGCATGCATGGGAGATACTCATCTGCTATAAGGAAACTGGATTAGTACAAACTGCTGCTTACTCTCCCTCTCTGTGTAGCAGTTAGCAGAACTGTCTATTTTTGGCTGCATGGACACGCAGGTAGGAGCGGGGCCGGCAGTGGTGGGTCAGCACAGTGACCTGCACACCCGCCTGGTGGTGCCTGCCCGGCATGGAGCCATGTGGAGCCGCAGGGGGCAGCCCCTAGTGAGCACAGAGGCGGGGGACGACCAGTGCCAGATAAGCCCACACCCCACCCAGTTCCGGGAGCAACAGACCCCGGGGCAGCAACGCAGCAGTGACGCTGCCACAGCACACCAGGGGGAGGAGCTTCCGCAACAAGGACTGCCGGGAACTCATGGTGCTTCTGGGGAGAAGAAGAAGAAGTCAGGCTCTCCTCCATCTTGCAACAACGTGTTCGGTGGCCAAACCATCCTTCATCTCTCACCATCCACCACCCGATTTTCCTCCACTCTTCATCTCATCTGCCACCTCACCTTGATCGGACTGAACCCCTAGCAGGTTTTACTGTGAGTGGGGTGACGGCCAGTGGCGTGAGGGGGGAACCGGGAGGGTTTATAACACCCTATATATTGACTGTTATATATTTTTCTCTGTTAAATAGTTATTCTTTACAACTCAGTCCCAGTATTCAGTGATTTCTTTCCTTTTGGGGAAGGGGGAGGCTCTTAAAGGGGCTTCCTTCTGAGTTTGTCCTCTCAAATCAGGACACTTGAACAATTACGTTATGTGTAAATATTATTTCTATAGATCAAAGAATTTATCTTTGAATGGATGCTTTCATTTGTGAAGGCTCATTTTAAATTAAAATACTGTTTTCCTTTTTGTTAGACTGTTATTTATAAGCTGTCAATCAAGATAAAATAAGCTCAAACTATCCGTGTTGTATGTAAGATAACAGGCTTTGATCAAAAAGGTAAAGGTATGTCAAACATTATCATTAGCAGCAAGCACTTCAGACTCCTAGCACCTTGATATATATTTTCTGACTAAATTATAAAGATATAATTCATTCTAGTTTAAAATCTAAATAAAACTCCTCCTACCTATATTACATACCCTTTCATATCTCTGTGTAGAAAGGAGCAAAGTAAATTTTATCTTTTCTTCATTTATGTGATATTTTTAATTAGCCCAGTATATATCAAGAAATGAATGCAATTAACATAGAAGATTGTAATAAAGTCACATAATGCTGATTTTATTATTATCTTTTCAGGAAAAAAGTTCAAATTATATCACTAAATGCACCATATGCAATTACTTGTACTTTCTTTTTTTCTAAATTACATGTAGACTCATAGAACCATTATGCTTGGAAAAGACCTTTGAGGTCATCAAGTCCAACTGTAAACCTACTCTACCATACTCGCCACTAGTCATGTCCCCAGGCACTACATCTACACATTTTTCGAACACTTCCAGGGATGGTAATTCCACCACTTTCCTGGGAAGTCTTTTCAAATGTTTGATAATCCTCTAGGTGAAGAAATTCTTTCAATATCTAATCTGAACATCCCCTGATGCAATTTGAAACTATTTCCTCTTGTCCTATCATTTGTTACTTGGAGAAGAGACCAACCCCACCTTGCTACAACTTCCTTTCAAGTAGTTATAGAGAATGGGAAGGTCTCCCCAAGCCTCTTTCTCTCCAGACTAAATAAACACAGTTCTCTCAGCCGTTTCTCTGAGTGGAAGGACAAACTTTTTAGAAAAACAAAGAGTCTTTCAGGGCCCACTAAGAGCTAACCCCTGCACTAACGTTTCCCTTGTTTCTAAGGTTTTCACTGTGAAGGTGAGAGAACACTAGAGCAGGCTGACCAGGGGGGTTGTGGAGTCTCCTTCTCTGGAGGCATTCAAAACCTGCCTGGATGCATTCCTGTGTGACCTCATCTAGGTGATCCTACTCTGGCAGGGGGGTTGGACTAGATGATCTTTCTAGGTCCCTTCCAACCTCTAACATTGTATGATTCTATGATTCTCAGACTTGTGCTCTAGGCCCTTCACCAACTTTCTTGTCCTTCTCTGAACGTGCCTCAGCACCTCAATGTCCTTCTTGTACTGAGGGGTCTAAAACTGAACACAGTATTTGAGTTTCAGCCTCACCAGTGCTGAGTACAGCGAGATGATCACTTCCCTAGTCCTTCTGTCCACAGTATTTCTGATACCAGCTTGGATGCTGATGGCCTTTTTGGACACCTGGGCACACTGGTGGCTCCTATGAAGTCTGTTCTTCCCCTTTCTATATGCCCAAGAGAAAAGATGAAGGGAAATTACTGAAAAGGAGGAAAAGTTTTGTTTGATGATCTTTCTTCTTTAACTGCCTTGTACTCAATGAAAGTATCTTTGCATTTCTTCATAAAAAGTTCCTGTAGATTTTTAAGAAAATCTATATAAAATAGTACTATGTAAAAATTATTTTAAAAATCAGAACTGAAAGAGACATTGTTCTTCTAATTATTGCATGACATTTTGAACTATCTCAAACAAGTTTACAATTTTTATATTATTTTAATATTTTCATTTTTAAAACATTTACAGTATATAAATGTAGTTTTTGCCATCCAGACCTCTTACTACTTTTAGTATATAATGTGAAATGCTAAAAAAATGAAACGTAACTTTTAGTAAAGGTGAATAGCATTATCTGGGTATAATTTATAAGCAATCTACTATTCTGATTGAGTAAATAAACATTAACTTAATGAAACTGCTGGGCAGTTCCAGTGAAAACGTTTGAGCTAGTATTGCCCCTTAAAGATTCCAAGAGCTCATTTCTTGCTCATGAAGTCCACAACAAGGAATTTGGCCCCAAGATCTCCTAATAAGAACACACAGGCATTATTATTATTATGATATTACATGAACTTTTTATTCAAATAATTCCTTAAAATTGTTGTTTCCAAGTTATTTCAAAATGTTGTAAAAAACATGCCAGCACTCTGTATTTCTCTCTGTACAATAATTCAAAATAAGACTTCATGTCTCACAGAAAGGTGTTCTCCTCACTCCCTGTAAATCTCAGAAAGGTTTGCTTTGAGCCTTTCTTTTCCTTGAAATCTGTATCATTTGAAAAGTTTGTTCTAAATTAAGTCAACATACTAATTTAATGAAATTAAATTTGAAATTAAATTTGAAAGACATACAACATGTTTCTAATATGAGAATAGTTATTACCACTTTGGTTGTCAGTGTTATTTACAGCAGAGCCAAAGTTATATATCAAGCCTCAGAAACATGTCATGCATTTATAAGTGATCACGAGGGGAAGGCAGTGTAATAATATAGTTTAATAACTCAATATTTAAAACCCTAGATACCATATGACTACATTTTTAAAGCACTATAACATGTATTTTCTCAAGCAAAAATTCCAAGTAACAGCAAAGGCCAGACTGTGGCACTTCTCACTTCTTAACATGTCTTAGTGCTCATTTTGGATTTGCCTAGGAAAACTTTTTTGGGGGAATCAAATCAGGGTTTTCTCTATAGAATATCTGGAGGTACCTTCTAGCTCCTAGCAATCTGAAGAGATTCTCATGAGTAACACACAACAACGGGAACGTTTGCAAAAGTTTTGTGTATTGGTGGCCTACCCTTGCTGACATACACTTACTCTAGACCTATCCCTCCTGTTGTGGGATACATTAAAAAAAAGAGGAAATCTGGTATCCATTTTCCTTCTGCTTTTTCCTCCCCACTGATGATGTTTTGCTTTTGAACTGTGGGGGGCACCTCATAGATGCACTCATGCACACACAGACACAGATGTGATGACCAGGAATAGAGGGGCCCTACCTCCAGTCATGGGGAGGTGAGGGATTATAGGATCTATTGGACTGTGTGGATCTGACGGCCTGATATGTCTGAGCCACAGGAATTCAAGGCTCTTTTCGATACTGGCATGCAATGCACAGTAATGCCATCAGGACATGTGGGGCCAGAAACTGTTTCTTGTCTCTGGAGTGACAGGGGGCTCTCAAGAGCCCATGGTACTAGAAGCCAAAGTGAGTTTGACTGGAAAAGAATGGTAAAAGCACCCCATTGTGGCTGGCCCAGATGCCCCATGTATCCTGGGCATTGACTACCTCCAGAATGGGTACTTCAAAGACCCAAAGGGGTATCAATGGGCTTTTGGAATTGCTGTTGTGGAGGCAGACAGGACTAGACAGCTGAATGCCTTGTCTGGACTATTGGATAACCCCTTTGTTGTAGGTCTCTTGCAGGTAGAGGGACAAAAGGTACTAATTGCCACCTCAGTCATGCATTGCTGACAGTTCAGGACAAACCAAGACTCCATGATCTCCATCCACAAAATGATCGGTGAGCTGGAAAGCTAAGGGGTAATCGGCAGAACCCACTCATCCTTCAACAGTCCTGTCTGGCCTGTACGTAAGTCAAATGGAGAATGGAGACTAACAGTGGACTATCATGACTTGAATGAAGTTACCTCACCACTGAGTGCTGTTGTGCCAGACGTGCTGAAACTTCAATATGAACTGTAGTCCAAGGCAGTGAAGTGGCATGCCTCTACTGACATTGCTAATGCGTTCTTCTCCATTCCCTTAGCAGCAGAATGTAGGCCACAGTTTGCTTTCACCTGGAGGGACACGTAGTACACCTGGAATGAATTGCCCCAGGGCTGGAAGCACAGCTCCACCATCTGTCATGACTGACCCACGATACACTGGAGAAGGGTGAGGCTCCAGAGCATCTACAGTACATCAATGACATCATTGTGTGTGGGGACAAGGCAGAAGAAGCCTTTGAGAAAGGAGAAAAGATCATCCAGATTCCCCTGAATGCCAGTTTTGCCATAAACCAGAGCAAGGTCAAGGGACCTGCCCAGGGTATCCAGTTACTGGGGGTGAAATGGCAGGATGGATGATGCCTGACCCCGACCGAGGTAGTCAATAAAATACCATCATTGTCCACACCGACTAACAAGAAGAAGACTCAGATCTTTTTAGGTGCTGCAGACTTCTGGATGATGCACATCCCGGAATACAGTCAAACTGTCAGTCCTCTCTTCCTGGTGACCCACACAAAGAGTGGCTTCCACTGTGGCCCCAAGTAGCAACAGGCCTTTGAACAAATAAAACAGGAGATTGCCAATGCAGTACCCCTGCCTCAAGCAAAGGCAAACCCATCTGAGGGATTGTTTTTGCTCTGGGACCAGGTTGCACGTGGTGGGTGCTGATGGGGAAACATGGTGTGTACCTCAGGGAGCCCTTATTTTTGGTTAAAAACTGTCTGCAAAAACCGTACTTGCATGTATATATTAATGTATATAGTAGTATAAGACTTTCTGTAATTTAGTACATGCATATATATACATATGTTAATGTATATATATTTTTATCGAAAGTGTTTATCAGAGTGTGTTGGCAAGGGGAAGAAGAAGAAGGGATACAGGGGTGGAATGTCATGGAGTACATAAAAAAAAAAGGAAATCCAGTATCCATTTTCCTTCTCCTTCTTCTCCCCAAATTATGATGTTTTGTTTCTGAAATGGGGGGACGGGGGCATAAGGACAGTATGCACTCTAAAAAGAGTCAGTGCTGCTGGTGCAGAACCACTCAGGCACACACAGCTTCGAACTCAGAACTTTTACCACATGGCTGGGAACAGTTCCTTCCCGCAGTGGAGTGACAGGGGAAACAGAGGATAATGCCAGCTCGGCACAGGCAGCAGAAGAGCAGCATGATATGTACCCACTGCGAGGAGCTAACCCCCTTCCCCTCCTCCAGGACCAGCACGCATAGCAGCAGCAGTTGTGGGAGCCACAACTCCCATTCCGCCGGAGCGGCTGCAGTGGCGGCTGCAGCAGCTGTGGCAGCGGTAGTTGCGGCAGTAGCTCTGAATGCCCCACCCCAGTGGCCCTGCATTCTCTGGCATGGATGGGCATGAAACAAGCAGGGCACCAGAATACGTCACACAGCATGACGCAGTGTATATTATATACCATCACTGGCTTCCAATGCTTGCTCTTTTCTTTGGGACAACGTGGTGGGTGGGGATTCTCCGTTTTGTCCCAGGGAGCAGTGGCCATGCGGGACAGCAGTTTTTCATCAGATCTCATCCAATTCCACCCATCATCCCAGCTCACTGCATCTCCTTCTCACCTCTTATGGACAATTTTGCCATGTTTCTTGCAGGTGGTGGGGTGGGGGATGTGAACCGCCATTTCGCGGTAGGAACTCAGAAGTTACCAATGTTGTTATTTACTGGTTTTCTTTGAAAAAGTTATTCTTTTTCTCACTTTGGACTTGGGTGCCTGTGATTTGTTCTAGTTATTCCTTTTCTCTGGGAGAGGGGAGGTTTTTATTTGGGTTTCTCCCATATTTATCTCAAAAGGGGACACCACCCCAAACTGCCTTTCTTAAAGGCACTCTTCTGAATAAAGGATTACTTTTTCAAGCTTTTTTTTTTTAATCTTTAGTGGTTTTGACTGAACTGAACTAGTTTCTTTTCACTTTTCTTACAAGTTTCTTTCATATACCTACGTTCAGATCCATAAATCAATAAACTCACTCAACTTGGTCAATGGCAAGTTAAAGATGAATCAACAGTGTGCCCTGACAGCCAAAAGGGCAAATTAGGTCCTGGGGTGCATCAAGTACTGATGACCAAGGATACAGAGAAGATGGAGTTACTCAGTGCCACCTTCACCTCGGTCTTTACTGCTAATGCAACACCAGGAGTCCTAGAACTTCAAAACTACAAAGGAAGATGGGAGGAAGGTAGTTTTAACTTCAGTTTATGAGGTTTGGGTCAGAGATCAGTTGAGCAAACTGGACAACTGCAAGTCCATGGGTCTGGATGTCATGCACCCAAGACTGAGGGACATGGCAGAGGTCATTGCTAGGCTGCTCTCCATAATCTTCAGGAGGTCCTGGAGAACGGGAGAGGTGCCTGAGGACTGGAGGAAGGCCAATGTTAGCCCAATCTTCAAAAAGGCCAAGAAGGATGACCCAGGCAACTATAGGCTGGTCAGCCTCACCTCTGTCCCTGGAAAGGTGATGGGACAGCTTGTACTTGCCACCATCTCCAAGCATTTGGAGGAAAGGAGGCTTATCACGAGTAGTCAACATGGATTCTGTAAGGGGAAATCACGCTTGACTAATCTGATAGCGTTTTATGATGGCATAACTAGGTGGATAGATGAGGAGAAGGCAGTGGATGTGGTTTTTCTTGACTTTAGCAAAGCTTTTGATACTGTCTCCCATGGTATCCTCATTGCCAAACTTAAGTGTGGATTGGGAGATGGTGAAGTGAGATGGATCGGGAACTGGCTGAAGGACAGAGCCCAGAGAGTTGTGGTCGGTGGAGCAGAGTCTAACTGGAGGCCTGTGACTAGTAGTGTGCCCCAGGGGTCAGTGCTGGGTCCAGTACTGTTCAATNCTGGAGAAGAGGAGATTGAGAGGGGACCTCATTAATATTTACAAATATGTTAAGGGTGAGTGTCAGGAGGAGGGAGCCAGGCTCTTCTCAATGTCATCCAATGTTAGGACAAGAGGAAATGGGAGCAAACTGGACCATAGGAGGTTTGGTATTCACCTGAGGAAAAACTTTTTCACAGTAAGGCTGGTGTAACACTGGAACAGGCTGCCCAGGAGGGTTGTGGAGTCTCCTTCTCTAGAGACATTCAAGACCTGCCTGGATGCATTCCTGTGTGACGTCATCTAGGTGATCCTGCTTTGGAAGGGGGTTTGGACTAGATGATCTTTCTAGGTCTCTTCCAACCCCAACATTCTATGAGTCTATGATTCTATGAAGCACTTTGGTTTTGTGGCCTCATATTGAGTATAGTGTACAGTTTGGGCACCACAGTATAAGAATAGTATTAAGCTGTTGGAGAACATCCAGAAGAGATCCACAAAGATGATGAAGGGTCTAGAGAGGAAGTTACATGAGCAATGGCTGAAGTCACTTGGGTTTGTTCAGCCTGAAGGAGACTGAGGGAAGACTTCATCATAATCAATAGCTTTCTCACAAGGGGAAGTGGAGGGACAGGAGCTGATCTCTATGTTGTCCATCAACAGGACCCAAAGGAATGGCATGAAGCTCTGCCAGGTGAGAGTCAAGCTGTATAGTAGGGAAAGATTCTTACCCAGAGGGTGATGGAGCACGGGAACAGGCTACCCAGGGAAGTAATGGCTGTGCCAAGCCTGACAGAATTGAAGCAGCATCTGGACAATACACTTAGACACATGGAGTGACTTTTGGGGTTATCTTGTGCATAGACAGGAGTTGTACTCATGACCCTTGAGGGTCTCTTCCAACTCAGGACATGTTTCTATAATTCTATGATAAATGTTCCTGATGTTTCTGCCTACCTCCACATGGCTTCCATTGTGAATACTCTATTCCCTTGACTGTCCTCTCATAACATTATCTTATTTGTTGCTTACACTCACGCAGTATGATAAATTCTTAAAGTATAAATATCTTAATGGAATTTTCTTATTAAGCAAGCTTTCCCATATCACTTTATAGAACTGTACAATTACATAATGTGCTCAATGAACTTCATTCTAAAAACAAACAAAAATGTTGTTCGTTAGTACTCATTCCTGTTTCAACGCTATGCTACAAATTATTTTTTTGGGGACAATATTTTGCCAATATTTGTTTTTCACCACCTTTTGTTTCTCAGATACTAATGAAAAAGATCATTCACAAAGGGGAGAAAGTTGTTATGAAATCAAAACTTGAGAATGTTTTGGTGCTTTTGACTGTTGCTACTGAAAAGTGTAAACCCAAATGGACTCTACTTCAGACATTAAATGCAGCAGACAAAACTATTTTTTCATCCCCTGTGAGGTACTGTCTCTGTTTACTCTTATGTCATCATGTTGGTTAGACATCTATAATAGGTTTAATAGGTTTTTCTCTGTTGTTATTATTGGCTAAGGATTCTGTTCTTCTCTGGGGATGGCAAAAATGAGAAGTCACACTGTTATCCTGTTTTATGTGTCTCTTATAGGGACAGCCTTAACCATAGCACTCTATGGGTCTATGTCATAGAATCATAGAATCATAGAACAGTTACAGCTGGAAGAGACCTTGAAGATCATCAAGTCCAGCCTTTGTCTTAACCCTATCAATCTGCTAAATAATGCCCCCCAGTGCAACATACACTCATCTCTTAAACACCTCCAGGGATGGTGACTCCACCACCTCCCTGGGCACCCTGTTCCAATGGCTGACAACCCTTTCATGAAAGAAAATCCTCCTAATATCTAGCCTGAACCTGCCCTGGTGCAATTTCCATCCATTTCCCCTTGTACACTCTCCACTAGGGGGAACAGACCAGTCCCTGCCTCTCTACAACCTCCCTTCAGGTAGTTATAGAGAGCTACGAGGTCTCCCCTCAACCTTCTCTTTTTCAGGCTAAACAGGCCCAGANCAGCTGGATTTAACTCCGTTGATATCAACTCTTTGGACTCGGCCATCTACCCAGTTTTAAACCCAGCGCAGTGCATGCTCATCCAAGCCAAGAGCAGTTAATTTCTTTAGGAGAATGCTGTGGGCAACTGTGTCAAATGTCATCTTAAATCAATAGACAGCAAGTTAGTCTTTAATATTTGGATTGCTCGTTTCAGTTTTATAAATCAGGCTCGCTATTCTAAGACTATCCCCTATGATCCAGTAGTTCAATAGTTATCTTAATTTATATATTTTACACTTTTAGTATTTGATGGGAACTAAAGCAGGGTGTGACTTATAAAACCATATCAATACCCCTTTTTCAAGGATTTATGCTTTCTAACAACAAACAGTAGTTACATGATGATGACCACAGCAGCAGATCCTGTGAGATCACGTTTCATTGGATCAACATTTTTAACTACACCTCATCATACTGATCTTTCAGGCTGTACTTTTCGAAAACCATAGGCAGCAACATATTTTTACATTTCAGATACAATCAGACAAAAAAGATAAAAATATTGCTACAAGATGAACAGATGCCAAACTTCCTTTTTTAGGTCAACAGTAAAAAGGGAATGCTGTAATGAACTCTTCAGCAATCTCACATTTTTAATTAATTTTCAGTTAGAGATCAAGGGATAACAAATCTTCATATACTTTGTGCAACAGAAAAACTGTTCAAGGCTTTCTAGGCATTTGATCTTCTTTCCAAACTCTTTTCACTCCAATGCCTTTTGTGTTGGAATGTTTTGCTTTTACAAAATGCATAGGGAAAGAAGAAAAACAAAATCCCAAATGACTCAGATTATTATTGAAATCTTAGAAAATATATTTTTGTGCACCATACATCGGATACTAACTAAACTAAACTAAACTGGGATACTACGGTAGCTTAATTCCCTTGGGTTTGCTCCGCCATCAAAGAGAGTCCCTCCTGGTCTCTGAGGTGAAAGCAAAGATTCATTTAACTATAAATTAAATAACTGAACATTGTCAGCTACCACCACTGTCAGATGTGGTTTATTGTTTTCAAAGTTAGATTTTCAGTTACCTTAAATCAAGACTGTCTGAATAAATAACTCAAAATTTGCAAAGAAATTAGGATAATTTCACCCTGTTTGTTAGAATTATCTGAAAAATAACAGAGAAAAGAAAAATCTGCTCCAGCAAATCTTTGGAGTAATCTCTCATCAAATAATTTATGTTATAAACCAATATTTAGTATATATTATAAAGTATTAGCAAACAGTTAACTGAAGAAATCTCTTTAAAATATTTCAATTCAACAACATTTTCAGTAAATAAATGCGCAAATTATAAATCGTATTTATGCAATATATATAGATACATAAGATACATATTTTATATATAATTATATAATTATAATTGTAACATATTTTATAACAATGCGTTATATAATTATATCATAATGATATTATATATTTATTATTGTGTTATATTTTTAATATAATGAAAAAAATTTCATTTAAAGCATCTAGCACACACCCAGTAATTGGATCTGAACTTTCCTGTTTCTCGTAGTACAAAATTCGGATGGGAAGATATACAAAGAAGAGTATTACAGTGTGACAGGCTCTCAGAGTTGCCTATGTGCAGATTTTATACAGCCAAATTGCATATAAGAGTTTCTGTTTGTTTCTGAGGTGACATGAGGAACAATGATGAGAAATTTGGGGACTACTAGACACCCACTGACAAATATGAGTTTACAAAAAACTGCACATATCAGTCTTTACCACACATGCCTTTCCACATTACATTTAGACTTTACCTCCCTGACTTCGTTTCATACCCACTTCTTCCTTCAAATAATTGTATATTTTCTTTCCTGTATTTCCAGTTCATACACCTGAACCCAAACTAAATATCACCTTATGCTACAGACTACTATAATGCATTTTGTTTGTATTCTAGGTTTCTTCTTTCTCTTCTTTGGCCACTCCTTCCAGATTTACTAGCACATTTTCCAGCCAGGAATGAGCCAGCTGGTAGTAACAAACACTGGCCAAAAAATTGTATTTGCTATACACATGTGGAAGCTTTTTTTTCCAGTGTGACACCACCACTATGGAAACTTCTGGTAGGAATAAGAAGCAGAAACAAGATCAAACAAGAAATGGTAAATCTTTGTATTGTCAGATATCTAATAAAGTGTAGACACTTCTATACTGTCATAAAAATATTACTCACTTGTACTAGAACTGTATGAGAAAACTACACCATCTTGGACAAGAGTTTGAGACACCACAGCTAAAAGCCTGCTTAAACAGTAGAAGAAAATTAGGTACTATATTAGAAAGATATGACCGATGAACCTTTAGCTTCTTTGAGATTTAATGTTTTTGCTGAAGGTATACTTAGGATGTCCCCCCCAAGTTTCTTAAAATGATTATATCATTACATGAGAATCAGCATGGCCAAGTCAAATATGGCGATGCGTTTTCTGAGCCCTTTCTAATAACTAATGGCGTGAAACAAGGCTGCATTCTTGCACCAACTCTTTTTTAGTATGATGTTCCAAAGGGCCACAGCAGAATTTGATGACCAGGATGGTATCTTCATTCAATATCGTACTGATAGAAGCCTATTTAACTTAAGGCGATTGAAGGCCCATACTAAGACCTTAAACCATCTTGTCCGTGAGTTGCTTTATGCTGATGACGCCGCCCTTGTTGCCCATACAGAAGCAGCTCTGCAGTGTTTAACATCCTGCATTGCANAGGATGAAGAACTTCTGCCTCCCTAAAATCATGCTTTATGGTGAACTTGCCACTGGCTGTCACAGGAGAGGAGCCCCAAAGAGGAGATACAAGGACTCCCTGAAACAATATCTCAGCCTTGGCCTTATTGATCAACTTAACTGGTCTACTTTGGCCTCCAATTGGGAGGTCTGGAGACATACTATTTTTAATGCAGCTGATGTTTTTGAGAAAGCATGCAGGATCACTCTTGAGGAGAAAAGACAATGTAGAAAGAATTGTGTCTTGCAGAATATACCTCCTAAGGAGTCCTCCTGCTGTGCCTTTTGCTACCACTCTTGTCTATCTCATATTGGCCTTTTCAGCCATCAGTGTGCTTGTAAAAAAAAGTGGGTAGAACCCTCCCTGGATCTTCGTTCGCGAAGCCTAGCCATGATGACTACAACTTTCACTGAAGCATCTGGTAATGATTCCTTCAGACTGAATACAGTGCAGATGTGAAGACTTCTGTGTTTCTATGGTCATCTGTAGTTTCACCAGAGTCCCAGTGGAGTTCATGGGTGGTTTGCTTCTGTCTTCTTTGCAAGTCCTCATTGTGTCAATTCAAGACTTATTCAGTGGAACATCTGAAGTCACATTTTCAAGCCTTCCCAGAACAAAAGTGAAATATTTACTCTCATTTTATTTTTACAGGTCTTCTTGATCAACAGCTAAAGTAACAGTAAATTTTACAGTAATTTATCTGAAGAAAGAATTTCTCCTTAGGGTCATAACTCCCATATTTTACTCGGTTTTCATCTTACTTATTTCCATTCATTATCATTCCTATCCAGGTACTTAAATACAGATAGAATTCAGATGAACTCAAGTTAAAACTAACAGCTTCTTGCAGGCTGATAGAAAAATTGTTAAATTCCTGAAAGAAATCAAAATCAAATTTACTGGTGAAATGGAGTTGGAAAAGAGCTCATAGAGAGTTGTTTCAACTGCTTCATCCTGTATTTCTGATGAGAATATTTCTTGTCATTTGGCAGAAAGTATCTAGGTTGTTGTATACTCTGAAGGCAGTTTCTCACCCCTTATGNTGTGCATTATTTTCACTATAGTAAGTGTAATCCATGTGAGGAAATGAAAGTTCAAAATTCATGTTCTTTTTTGTCCAAGTCATAGCAAGATACATGATAGCAAAAGATCTCATATATGCACCTAGCAATATCATGCTATACATAATGTCTTGATTTCTCCTAACTATGTTGCTGATACAAACATCCATCACTGAAAAGTACTTAATCACAAATTTTAATTGAATGGAACAAGTGACTGTTTGGACTGCCTTCTGCCTCCACTGAAGCCAAAAGGCTTATCTGTAGAATTCTGCTTTATTCTTTCTATTCAGTAATGATGCATTGCTTTCTTTTAGCATGTCAATACTAGGCTAAAAATAGACAATGAGAAAAGGCTTCAGCCGTTTTAAAGTGCACAAGTGACATGCAGGCTGACTGCTTGACTGCATGTATTATAGCTATAGGCAACTCAAATGGTGCCAGGTGGGGCTTGCACAGGGCAGAGAAACATCTGCTTGGCTATCACAAGTGTAAATGATAGTTCCTCATGTTATGCCATAAACAGCCTGAGGTAAGAAAGTCTGGTAGAGTTGCTGCCACAAATTAAACCCTTGCCAGCAGGTAGGATTCCAGTCCATCTGTCCAGGAGAGTAACTCAAACAGAATAAAAAGCTTTATAAAATATTATCTAGAGTAGTAAAAGGGAAATAATGCAATTTATGTATGGGCTGGAGCCAGAAATGGAAGTAAAACTAAACAGAAAGAGAAGTGCTATTATATAACCTGTTTCTAGAGCTAGGGGCCAGATTTTCTAAAACTGTGTTTGTTTGGTTGGTTATTTTGTTTGGATTGTTTTGCAAACTTGGTGTATACACAAACAAAGCCGTGCAGGCACATAGTATGTAGCTTGGACATACACAATTGATAGCTCTCAAAACTGGACCCAAAGGTTTACTTTGTCACTCTTTTTTTTTTCTTTTGTTCCCGCTTTAAGATACTAATAAGGTGGTCAATAATTGTGAATATTCACACCAAAGATAACTTTGTGAAGAAAATAATGTGAAATGCTTAATACTAAGTTCCTTCTAAATGTCTCAAACAAATGCCTAAGGAATAAATGTAAATGCCAAGGGGCACTTAGATCTCAGATAACCAACATGACTGTGTAAGCTTCATCCTACGGGTCAAATAGTCAACTGCTTGCTAGATGTTTGCTTTTTCTTATACAAGGATGAGCTGCTTGAATAGCTCTCACTTATTTGGAGGGAGAAGATAAATTGAAATCTCATCATGAAAAATCCAAGTTGTGCAAGGACAAAATACATTGATCAAGTAGAATCAAGTTATCGGGTTCAAAGTTATTTCAGTTTCAAAAAGCGGAATAGTCTTTATTTCAGCAACATGTAAGCATGTATGTAAGGAAAACATACATCTTTATAATCAAGGGTAAATGTGCATCAACTATCTAGTCCATTTGTGTCCTGCTGCAGAACATGCAAAAAGAAAACTTAGAATAAGTCCTATAAAACAAAGAGCTTTGTCATCAAAACCTTGCCTGTTTACCAAATATGAGGAATTTAAATATTCTGAAAGTGCAACATGATTTTTATTGAGCAAAAATCAATGTTTTTTTATGAGTGTACGCTAAATTTTAGTAGCGCCATAGGCTCTCGGTTTCATAAGCTTCACTCAAAGCAGAAAGAACTTTCAAAAATCATTAGCAGAAATAAATTTTTAAAGCATCTGGGTTCCTAATGATCTGAATCAGTCCAAAAGGGACTTTCAATACCTTTGTTGTATTCTATTCCAACAGTTATGTCTAAACAGTTTTTAAAAATCCTGTCTCTAACAATTTGCTTTTATAATGAATTATTTTTATAATCAGGCATTAAATATGCCTTAGACCATTCAGGAAAATCTGTTTATTTGGCACAATAATAAAATACGTCTAAGATCTTTGAAAGTCTTTCAGTTTCTATGTACATTTATAAAAAGTCTGCTTTTGAAATATATGTTTTTTATTATTTATTTAGGATTATAATAAATAAACTTTCAGAGAGCTCCTAAAATTTTGTTTTGGAAAATTCACAGTGTTTCACTATATGTTCCTAAATAGCTTTCTGAAACAAACTGGATTTGTTCTAAAGCCCATCTTGAGCTCCTCTTAAAATGTGATACCAGAAAACCTTACTCAAATATCCTTTATGGACTTTTAAGCTAATCATGAATTAGGAGACCACATCTCCTGCTTCTAGAACAAAAAGAAGCAGCAGATAGAAAAATTCCTCAAAGAATAACCTTCTGCGTATAAGGGCTTTTTACTAGAACAAGCCAAGCTGGACCTCACATTCTCACACACAACATAAAACAATTATCATTTTGGTCAGCATTACTGAGATTAAAATATCAAAAATAGTGTAAAATTTGTGCACGGAGTCATAATTTATGCCATCATTATAATTAAATAGGAGCCTTTAGTGGAAAAGTGCCACAGAAGTGGTTTTACTCAAGTAAAAGAGTAGTCCAGTGCAATTGCAGGAATCAGAAATAATTGAGACAATATAGAATTGAGAGTCTGATTTTCTTGTGGTAGGAAGATCACAAATCAGGAGCTATTCAGGCAGAATGAAACATAAGATTGAGTCAGTTATGTTTTGGAAGATAAGTCCAAAAGACAAAGTAATAAAAAGGCAAAACGTTAGGGAAGAAAAGCAGCATGTTAGAAAACAAAATAAAACCTGTAAGTCACTACACTTTCTGTATTTTAACACGAAAGTACATATAGTAATATAAATGAAAAGTGAATGTAGCAGTAATTTTCTCTTGGAGCCGTTAATTGTATTGCTATTGGTGTGAACACTCAATGAACAAGAAACTTTCATTACAACCCATTGCTGCCATAGCAGCCTGCTATTGATCCATCAGTGCCTTCACAATGCAATGATAATGGTTATTATAGGATATCTGCTACAACTAAGATAGTGTATGGCAGTAATATTTTCAAGATCTCAAAAAGGACATCTGTAGTTATTGCTGGGTTTCTGGTCCCAAAGTACAGGAGGAAGAGGAGGAAAGAAAATAACTTAAAATGAGACCTTTAAAATTAATTTCTTGAAGTGCTGACTATATCTATGCACAACAGACAAGAGAAATCAGATGGAAATTTGAAATGAAACCAGACCAAAGAAGAAAAAAGTAACTAAATGTGCTCAAAACAACATTTGAATGTGACTGTCTAAAAAAACCCTAGCCACGTGCAATAAGATGGTATGTACAGCCTCTGAGATATTCATTGCACAGATTGCTACTTTTGTATTTAAAAAATTGTTAATTTTTATTCAGGTATCAAAACAGAGAAAATACAGATTCTTAGCAATAATGACTTACCCAAACATGGTTTAAGGATCCTAGAAAAAAATGTATTACAGCAGAATTTCATACAGAAGGAGCAAGCATAAGTCCCTTAGGATTGGAGAGACAAAAGGGCATTGCACTAATGACCACAAGACCACAGGACCAGAATGTTCTTAGGCTGCTCAGTGGGATAAAACTTCAAGATCTGGCTCTGGAAATGAATAAGGACCTGTTAGTTATCCTTCACCTCTCTAGCCTTTGGGAGGTGTTTGGAGGTCTATCCTTGTAATGGAAAAACCCCTGTGACTTGGTTAAGATATGTAGCACCAAAAGAAGAGAGAATTTAGAGTACACCCAGACCTGAAAGAAATTTATTTTCAACCTAGTCCATTTTCAGCAAGCCTTTTTTCTTTGCGCTTTCTTCCTGTGCAGGTTGCATTGTTCCCTCTACTCTGCTGACTCCAGGTGAAGATTTTCCATTTTTCGCAAAACATGCACTGAAAGAGAGGGAGCATGTTGTTGGTACTGACAGTAAAAAATAAGCTTAATGCATAGTAAGTCATTTATTTTAAGAGTAATGAATGCAACTATATATTTATTTGAGCCCTGATTTGGGAAGAAATAAAATCTATAGTGCAACCTATGAGGCGATGAACAATATTAATGTTTTAAATAAAAATTTGATTTTGATTTAACTAATGACATACTCATAGCTGGACATATGCATTGCTGAGCTGACTAGTTTTAAATTCTCTCAGAGTTTATTCATAATAAACCACATTTCATATTACATATTCAATCAAGTGTTTGCGTGCTAATTTAGTAACCATCAGTTGTTCACAGTTTCACTTGTCCTTGTGCAGGGGTGTCAATGAACATTTAGTTAGATATGAATGGCTATTTCAACCAGAAAGTTTTGATTGGATGTCTATATATTGTGTAAAATATTACCAGACATAACTGTCTAGAATATAAAAACGGGTTATTTCTGTATTTCATTTTGTCACATTAAATCTAGATTTGTTTCCAGCAATAACACCACTGATCTTTAGCCCCTTTGCTCTTGGAGTTAGAAAACCCTTTGGAATAGAAAACCCTTTCTATTCATCAAATATCTATGGATTAAAAGGCAAACTAGGGGTTTTTTGATCATTTGTCAGGTATCAGCTCTTCATTTTTTTTTGTTTAAGTAATATTTTTCTTGACTCTCCAGTAATAACCAGCTGGAATCTCCTTGGGGCTTCAAGAGAGAAAAAAATTCTGATACACACTTTAGATATAAACTTAACAGGAATTATTTTATTACTACAATATGGAAATGACACATGGTTATAGTTAAAAAAAAAAAAGAAAAAATTATACAGTAATTAGTTCAAAGTTAATAATAAGATTTATACTTATTTATGGATCCTTATCAAATTCTGGTGATAGAGTTCAGCAGCCATATGTAAGCGGCTGAGAGCATGTAATCAACCTTCAGCTTTCCATGCATGTAGGTCTCCAAGCAACCCCCAGGCAGCTTGTCTAGGTTGGCTCCCCTGTGCCCTGAAGTCTGCTCCCTCAGCACTCCTGGACTCTGCTTTCATGTTTGCTGCCTACTTGAACAGCAAATCTTGTGGCAAGGACAGCCTTGGGGGCTATTCTCAGAGGACAGTCTAGACTTGCGTTGTTGTGTATAGTCCATCTCTTTTGTATACAAGAAAGAACAATTTCAGTGAATCTTTTTCCTATCCTCATGCATGGACCAAGCAGGGAAAGGGTGGCTGTATACATTTTATAAAGGAACTAAGAACATGCAGTGATTAATCCTGTATCTCCAGTATCCCGGTTGCTTTTCTGTCATAGTTTATGCTCAGTTGCTGTCATTTACTCATTATGCAACTTCCATGAATAATCCAGTACTGCTTTTTTTGTTAATTAGAGTGTTTATAACAAATATTTTTAAGTCTTCATCTAAACCATTAGTAAGCTGAGAGTGCTGCACACTTATTTTATGGAGAAAAGTAAAACTAAAAATCCAATCTCATGCTTAAAACTAAGACCCAACTTCTTATGCTTATCACAGATGCACCAAGTAGTAGGGGTTGGAGGGGCAGGTTTCAAAAGCCTCCAAAGAAGGAGATTCCACAATCTCTCTGAGCAGCTTGTGCCAGTGCCCTGTCATCCTGTCATCCTCAAAAGAAATAAGATTTTCCTTATTCCACTTAGGTGGAACTTCCTGTGTTCTAGTTTGTGCTCATTGCCCTGTCACTGGACACCACTGAAAACAGACTGGCCCCATCCTCTTGACATCCAGCTTTCATAAATTGATAAGCGTTGATAAGAATCCTTATTAGTCTTTTCCAGGCTAAACAGCCCCAGGTCTCTCAGCATTTCCTCATAAAAGAGATGTGTTTAAAAAAAAGAAAATCATCCTTTCTAGGAAACCATTAACTCTCAGCCACATTTGTGCATAAGAAATCATATTTTGTCTGCCTATTCTACTCATAGATGTTTATGTTTAGACAGAGAGGCTGCCACATACTTCTGCTGAGATGTTGCAGGTTTGCTATACATTGTTAAGTAATTGTCATGTTTTTGAGAAGATATTTGTCTATGACATTTATGTAGAACACTAATGAAAAGGAGTGGTATTCAATTGGCAAAGCACACAATGTTCATATCTGAGGATAAGAAAAAGTAAGTAGTTCAAATCAATCAAAGTCAGTCAAAGGGAGTGTCTTCAGAACACATCTCCATTTTCTGATCTTGCATTCATCATTATACTTCAAGCAGCCTAGTGACATGGTTGGATTCCTGTTCTTGTTTTCAAGGTCTTCTAACTTCTATAATAGAGAGGAACCCCAAGATAAGGTAATAAATTACCCTATGTTGAAAAGCACTGTGCACCCACCATCTGTAAATACTAAATATATGTGTTTAAGAGGTACTAAGAAGTAAGAGCTCAGCTTTAGCTTCTGATGCCTGCTTGAGTTTGCAGTGGTAGTGTCTAGGAAAAACAATCTGTTCAAGCTTTATTAGTAATTCTAAACTGAGCAGATACAGTATCAGGACAGGACTCCAAAGTTTGAATCTTTATGGCTTCATTTGGGACCTCGGTCTGCTCAGTTGTCATCTAAATTTGAAAACATATAAATTCCCAAAGCATATAAGATTTTGCCAGTAAAGTATTTTACTCAGCTCAAGTACTTCTTTTGGGAATGTGTGCAACCATTTGAGTTGTGATGCTTTCAGGCAGCCTGGCACTTAAATTCTGAGAAGATTCTTGAAAAATGTGCACACACATCTATTTATCGCATTCTTAAACTCAGTCCAAAAATTGATGTATTGAAACAATAATCACAGAAAGAAGAGACATGGACAAAATTTCTGTTTTCATCCAATGCATTACTTCGGAGGTAAAAGACCATAGAATCATGGAAACATAGAACAGTTACAGCTGAAAGAGACCTTGAAGATCATCGAGTCCAGCCTTTGTCCTAACCCTATCAACCTGCTAAATAATACCCCCCAATATAACATCCACCCATCTCTTAAACACCTCCAGGGATGATGACTCAACCACCTCCCTGGGCACCCTGTTCCAATGGCTGACAACCCTATCAGGAAAGAAATTCCTCCTAATATCTAGCCTGAACTTCCCCTGGTGCAATTTCCATCCATTTCCCCTTGTACACTCTCCACTAGGGGGAACAGACCAGTCCCTGCCTCTCTACAATCTCCCTTCAGG
>VWZO01002094.1:62213-74965 GCA_013396975.1 Bucco capensis
AAGGGAAGGGAAGGGAAGGGAAGGGAAGGGAAGGGAAGGGAACCAAGAAGTAGAAAGAGAAGCCAGGAGTTATTCTTTCTGCCTACTAACAACTCTCTCTTTTGCGATGTCTCTGCCTTGTCTAGACTCCCATGAGGAGATGTGCCAGTTTTGAGCTTTTACATAAACACTTCAGAGGACTTGTCTTTTCATATAGCTGGTACTTTGTTCCTGTTTATTGAGCCATAGCCTTTGTCTGACTGATGAAGAAGTGGTGAAGGACTGACAAGGCTTAGAAGGAGAAGAATCATGTTGCAGCATTCCTGAAGCCATTTGTGTTAAGGCCACTCTTCGAAACCTCGATTATTCTTCTTCTCACCAGTTACATTGATGCTGAACACAGAAAAGTACTTCTTAAATCAGCTGTCCCTTTCACTTTTTGTCCTTTGGAACCACATTCATCAAAAGATGCTACAGAAGGGGGAAATCTAGAGGGTTAAATTAATTCATACTGGAATTCTGAGATTCACAGAGTAATGCCCATGACTAGTTTGATATCTAGTTTAAATATCAAATATCCTACAGAGAGTAGGAGTCACAAAGATAATGTTTTGGACTGTAAAAAAATATTATCAATGAAACATTCCATTAGTATCTAGCAAAGACTGTAAAAAGTGTTCTCATTGTTTTCAAGTATTGCAATCTATTCATATAGCCTCCTTCAAATGGTCTTTGATGCCTATAAAAGCTAAATGCATGTTTTAAATATCTGTTGTTCCTGACAACGATAATCAGGACTATAGACATTTTGAAACTGATACAGTTAGCTTCCTACTAAAGATCAGCCTCTTACACCTTCACAACAAATACAGAATATGATTATTATTATAGTCTTACATCACAGGCAGAATTTATTCACAATAGCTTTTATAATCAGTATAAATCCAGTAGAGTATTGATACCTAGTTGAAAGAAGAGGAATCCAGATGTTCCAGAACCAGCATGGCAGAACCAGTGGAGATCATATTTATATTTATTACTACATTATATATTTATACACATAATTATTAAGAAATATCTTTTTATGACTGATTTCCATCTAATATTTCCATGCACCAGTACCAGAGAAACATGGAAAAGATATTTCTATGACAATTTCTATCAAGATAAGGGTGTTGTACTTCCCTGTTGCTCATTTTCATTGGCTGGATTTATTATATTTAAAAGCATGATCTTTCATTTATTAGAACTATTACTAAAATGATTATTACAATAGCATGTCAAGAAATTTTGAATAGTATCAGAAATTCAGCAAGTCTTTTATTCAAAAGCTGTTATATAAATTTGCAATAACCATTAAAATCTTTAACATTCTGCTCTCTTAACTGCAAAAAGAGGTAGCTGGAATAATGTCACTTGTATGTCGTCTGGTATGGTGCAGGGGGGATAGTTACGCACCTTCACTGTGTAAATCAGGAATGAGACATATGAGAATATTCTAGCAGGGCTCCATGTTTCCCTCCTCCTCCCTGGTACTTGATCGTGCCCCCATTTCAGCTTTTTTCTCCCACTCTTTCTCTTTCCTAACAGTTGTATTTCAAAGCAATCACTGGGAATTTTCTCAAAGCATATATTAGCATTGGCTGGCACCTTGCCAGCAAATAACCCACTGTCTCCTAGGGACACACTTACAAGCATGTTAAAAAAAATCCCAGATCTGAAGTTACTCCCTCTCCTTATATCATTTCCCTTTGCTCAGCTGCTCTGCTTTCCTTAGTGTCTCAAATGCTGCCATGTAGGACCTGCAAAGACATCTGACATGAGAGTTTAAGAAAATATTGTGAGTTGTCTTCTGAATGTGCATGTGCTGTCCAGAAACACCAAAGTAAAAAGGGATTTGAAAGAAAACCAGAAATTCTTTGTTCATCTTATGACACACAGAATAAACCAACAATTTATTTTCACTCACTTTCTGAATATTTTTCTTGCAGTTTTTCCACTGTTAGTCTTTCTAATTAAAATATAGTAGAAACTTAAAGACAGAACATTCTTGAATAATTTGCTGTCTCAGTTTTATTATCGTTTCTTAGTAGTGCTCTAATTCCTTATATGTGGCCATAACATTTAACTTCAAATGGACCTGATAAAAATGCCTGAAAGAAGAAATAGTTGCAGAGCAATGGGATTGAAACAAGCCCCAGATAAATACAAGCTGAAAATGTATTTTGGATTGTGTTCCAAACATCTTCTATTTGGTAGTTCAGCTCAGTTTAGCATCCCACACATCCTGCTTATCCCACTCTGGTGACTCAAGAAAAAGCTGTCAGGATGATTACATTCTTCTGTAATTTCCAGAGTGGGTCAGGACATTACAGTAAAATTGCTCTAAAAGTTGCTTCTCTGTGTAGGAACTAGTCAGCCAAAAATTTAGGCACGTGCTTAATAGAGATGTCCTTAAACTTAACCTCATTCACTAAGTCACATTTAGACCAACTGACAGTGAGGCACATGTTTGTCTCTTTTTGGACATAAAGTATCACTACAGTTAGGGTGTGCCCCATTCTTACAAGGCTTGGATTTTTAGGAGGGAAGCAGCTAAAAAATGCCCAGCCAACCTTAACTGGCCTGAACTGCACTCTGATTCTGAAATCCTGTAAATGTTTACATTGCTTGTTTAAATGTGAAAGGTCATTTAAAATAACAAATGATTTAGAGAAAAATAAGATCATATTATTTGACAGAGTGAGAAAAAAGTTGTAGAGCAATACTACTTCCAAAAATGCATTGATAGGATTAGCAGACCATACTGGATGATCTGAGTCTGCTGGTAAGTGCCGGGACATTTAAAGAAATATTTGCTAGTTCTAGGTGGATTTAATGCTATATTCAGCTATTCACAAGGTAATAGAACCATGTGTATTTACTTTACTACTGTTAAAGAAATAAAACTCATTAAGCATAATTTTCCTCAAGTTCCTTACAATTTGTCTTTAACATCCTGTGCCTTATAAGTGTCAAACACCTGCAACACTCTTAACTGTTAAACTGAATGTAGTGACTGTAGTCACTATCACTGTGGCAATATAATGCAATAAAGGTACTGCTTTCCAAAGTCAAATACTTTGTTTTGGAACCTCCCTGCCATGAAACCCTTTCATTTGTCTTGTAATAAAATCATATTATTTTATTTCTGTCATATATTCTTACTAATGATATTATGCTCTGACTGCATGCTCATGAGCCAAGCAAAGATACATTACAGTAGGACCCTGAGCTAGTATTGTATGGACTCCTCCAGCACACAGTCCTGTTGACAGACTTGCCATTTTGTGAGACTGAGCTTCCACTGACAAAGTCTTAGTACCCTTAACACTGCAGAAGTCCTTTCTTACATTTTGAGTTATGTTGGTGAGAGTGCCAGTGCTCCATGAAGGACATCTGCTAGGTTTTAAAATGGTCAGAAGATGACACTTTTACCTACTAGAATCTTTGGCATGATGTGCTAATGGTGCTGCTATACTGCTTGAGTTTAACACCATTTGAGGAAACTGGGTTTACTTTGCTGTCAGTTGCTCATCTTTGCAGTTCTAAAAGATTTTCCTATACTTTGATTTTAATGTGAATAAATAGGAATAAAGAAAAAATCCTTGAAACCCAAAGTAAGACAGTTCTGTAATGCTACAAAGGTTCTTTGAAGATTATTCTGGTATCATCTCTTTGCATCGAACTAAAGACTCAGTCATGGTGGTCCATGGGTCCAACCCCTTCCCAATGCAGCTGTGCCAAAGATAATTCTGCTCAACATGCTGAACAAACCTGATCTCCTTCTATGACCTGTTCAGTTGATGAGACAAAGCAAGCTAACAGAATGATGGGCTGCATCAATAAGAGCATCACTAGCAGAGGCAAAGTCATCATCTTGCTCTTCTTAGTGCTTGTAGGACCACACCTGGAATACTGTATTCAGTTTTAGTCCCTGCTACACACAAAAAAAAAAAATGTAGATAGGCTGGAGAGGGTCCAAAGAAGGGCGACAAAGATGATCAAAGGACTGGGACACCTGCCATATGAAGAAAGGTTGAGAGAAATAAGTGTGTCCAGCCTTGAGAAAAGAAAGCTTAGGGGAAACCTTATCATCTTGCTCCAGTATTTAAAGGCTGGTTACAAGGAGGATTGACATATGACTCCCTTTTTGCAATGAAAAGATGAAGGGTAATAAGCTTAAGTTACTCCTGGCAAGATTCTGGTTGGACACAAGAGGAAAATTATTCACAATGAAAACAATCAGACATCAGAATTATCTCCCTACAGAGAGTACTCAACATCATACACTTCTAAGATATAGCTGGACAGATTGCTGAGCCATCTTTACTAGACCATGTTTTGCCTGGAAAGATTGGACCAGATGATCCTCGAGGTCCCATCCAATAGGACTCTGTGAAAGAAACTCTCAAAGAAAATAATCAGGTGCAATATATGTTTTCAACTTCTGCTCAAGCCCTTAAAAAAGCACATCCAAATATTGGAGACCTCTTTGTAAGTAAATGTATACACTACAAATTTTATACATTTTTTATAGGTAGACAGTATATATATTTCCTAAAAAGTTATAGCTGAATTGTAAAATGACATTCAGATAGCTATATATAAACATAAAAGGAGACTAAATGAATAGTGACCAGCATGACAACTTTGCAATGCGCGATTTTTCACTAATACCACTTTTGATATACTAGTCCAAGTTCAAAAAGGGGAGGAGGTCAGGGAGGAGGTACACTTCTTCAGGATCATCTAGATTCATTGGATGTGAGACTTAAACAAACAAGAAATTACTTGCATTGATTAAATGTAGATTGAATTAGTAGGAAAAAATTACAGACCCTGCTAAGGTTGTGTCCCCTAGTCATTGTTTAACTCAGCATGACAGTTTCAATCTGCTCAGCCCAAAGGAAGGCCAAAGATGTCACTCATGGACTCTACACAATGCTAGAGCCGTAGAAGAGCAAAATCGAAAAGTTGCACTTTATCAACTCACAGCCTGGAGCCACTGTTCTCATTCAGGTTGTGTTAGCAGAACAATGAGCTACAGCAGGCTCAAGGCCGCTCCACATGGTAATTATAGGTATCCCACAGGCAAAGCTCTTGCTGCTTTTAAGACTTGACACAATGTGTCTTGTAGGCATGACCTAGCAGATGGGGGACGTTTTTCTTCCGTCTTTTCCAAACAGCCACCTAGGAGAAATGTATAAAGAATCCTCATAAGGGATATATTTTCTCCTAAAGGGGTAGGTTGATTACTATAAGCTACTCTTCTTTTTCATTCACCTTAAAAATAATTGCAGTTACCTTAGTGGAAAGAAGTCAAGTATAGGAACAGAAGCAGGGATAGACCTTTGCTCTATCCTGCTAATTTGTGTCACCTACTGCACTGCCTTATGTATTGATGGTAGAAAAAATGAAGCAGAAAATTAAGTCTGAAAGGCGTTTTTGTCCTACTGTCACTTTGTACAACATTTAGTTCAGTTGACATGACACTGTGCCTTTTGTTACATAAAACTGTCACATTCTCCCCTTCTGGTTAGCCACAGTTGCCAGCCAAATCAATAATGTCTGTCAAAACTGCCAAATAATGAAGACTGTCTAAAAATATCTGTTATAATAGTATTTTTAATCACAATCAAAAAATACAACAGTATTATGTCACCAACAATATGAGCTATAAGAAAAGAGATAAAACTTTCCTAGCCCATACAAACTGAACAAGGATATTTACAGATATATTGCAATTACCAGACATTTTAATTATTTCATAATTAATTTCATGATACAGAAACTAAAGGCAAAGGATACTAGTTTTTACAATCCACAGTTAATATCTTACGATGGGATTTAGTTTTTACCTTCCATTATTTTAGACTGAAAGTTTCTGGATACATTTTTGTTCATAGTTTCCTTCTCGAAGGTCTGGTAAACATGTCATTTATCCAGTATGTAGAAGAAAGGATTAATGCCCCAAAAGAACATGGCTTGTCCAAGAGACAATGCAGTGATGACCTGTGAGACTGTGCTTCCTGGCTGAATATTGTGGGATATAGCCAGATTTGCCTACTGTTTCCCTAAACAGTCAAAACAGTAAATATCACTGCTATTCAGATATCTTTCCAAACAATGTCCTT
Source organism: Bucco capensis (assembly GCA_013396975.1). Lineage (NCBI taxonomy): Eukaryota > Metazoa > Chordata > Aves > Piciformes > Bucconidae > Bucco > Bucco capensis. The sequence goes on from VWZO01002094.1 coordinate 68,369, forward strand.
TCTATTAGCAGATATTTCTGAGAGCGCCATTGGACTTCAGACTTACAAAAATGGAGTTATTTCAGTCTCCTGGACTACCTGCATTCTGCTGTGTTGTTCTTCCAGCAGACGTCTGGGTAGTTAAATGCCCCCACCAGGATGAGGGCCGGTGAGTAAAAAAGCTTCCTGAAGCCAAAGCAAGAAGGTCTCATTAGGTGGCCTATAGTAGATCCCAATCACAAGCTGGCCTGTGTTGATCTCATCTTTAACACATAAACTCTCAATTTGTTCATGCCTGTTACTCAGAACCAGTTCCTCACAGTCTATCTATTTTCTAACATAGAGGGCAACATCCCCACCCCTCCTCCCTAACCTATATCTTCTGAATAATCTACAGCCCTTCATTGCTATATTCCAATCATTTGACTCATCCCACCATGTTTCTGTGACAGGAATCAGGTCAAACCTATCCAACAGCACCAAGGCCTCCAACTCGTCCTGCTTATTACCCATGCTGCGTGCATTTATATAAAGTCACTTCAGCTAGGCATCCAGCCTTATCACCTTCTGGGAGGTGTCTTCACCAGCTCCCTTGGGATTCACAGGTATTATCCACCTGCCTCTTGAAGTATTAGCAATCACATTATTTTCCCATTCACTCAGAAGCCGATCGCCACCACCCCCTGACACATCTAGTTTAAAGCTCTGCTGATAAGTCCAGGTAGCTTTCTCCCCAGAACATTCTTACCCCACCTGGTCAGATGCAACCCATCCTTTGTCAGCATACCTGGTCTCTCAGAGGTACATCCAAGACTGTAAAATCCACAGCCCTAGGCATGGCACCAGCCACGCACCCACTCGTTCACCCTATCAATTTGACTCCATTTCCATGGGTCCCAGCCTCCTACAGGGAGGAGAGAGGAGAACACTGTCTGAGCTTCCAGTTCTCCCAACATCTTCCCAAGAGATATAAAGTCACTTTTGATGTTACAGAATTTCCTCATTGTAGTCTCATATGATCCTATATGGAAGACTAGGAGTGGATGCTAATCATCCGGTTTAACCAGATATGGCAATTTCTTCACAATGTCAAGAATTCGGGCCCCCTGGCAGGCTACAAACCTCTCTAGAGAGGTTGTCTGGGAGATAAATAGGTGCCTCAGTGCATCTCTGTGAAGAGTCTCCAACTACTAACACCCTCCTGGGCTTTTTTATAGCTGAGGTTATAGTCTGTTTAGAAGATGGGATCCAACCAGTAGACCAGACAGAACTTCTCTTGCCTGTCCTCTGCCTGACCCTCTGGATCCAGGCCCTCATATCATATAGGTGACTCCCTTCTGAGAGGAACAGAGGGGCCAATATGTAGGCCAGACCCTCCTCATAGGGAAGTTTGCTGTCTCCCTGGAGCCAGGGTTAGGGATGTTACTAGGAAACTCCCCAGCCTGGTGCAATCTTCAGACTACTATCCACTACTGATCTTCCATGTGGGAGGAGAGGAAGTAACAACCAGTAGTCCTAGAGCAATAAAAAGAGACTTCAGGGCCTTGCGACGAGTGGTGAAAGATTCTGGGGCACAAGCTATCTTTTCATCTAATCTTCCGGTCACAGGCAATGATGTAGGAAAGAACAACTGCATCCATGTTGAGGTGCTGGAGAGGGTCCAGAGGAGAGCGACGAGACTGGTGAAGGGGGTGGAGGGGAAGCCATATCCACTCCACTCACACAATGGGAGGAGGGGCAGGGCTTCACCACCTCCTGCTGGACTTCTTTTGCGTGGAAAGGGTGCAACTGCACCAGTCTATTTCCTTTTTACTTTCCCTAATGCTCCTCAGCCTCTCAACTTTCTCCTTGAGCTCTGCCACCAAGCAAATCAAGTCATTCACCTGCTCACATCGTACACAGGTGTCCCTTTCCATGTCTTCTGGAACTAATGCCAGGCTCAAACATTCTGTACAGCCATTAATCTGAACAGCTGCATCCGTCTTGGGGCGTTCGGTCTGCACCAGCATGCTCCTGNCCTCATTGTAGCCTCATATGATCCTATATGGAAGACTAGGAGTGGATGCTAATCATCCGGTTTAACCAGATATGGCAATTTCTTCACAATGTCAAGAATTCGGGCCCCCTGGCAGGCTACAAACCTCTCTAGAGAGGTTGTCTGGGAGATAAATAGGTGCCTCAGTGCATCTCTGTGAAGAGTCTCCAACTACTAACACCCTCCTGGGCTTTTTTATAGCTGAGGTTATAGTCTGTTTAGAAGATGGGATCCAACCAGTAGACCAGACAGAACTTCTCTTGCCTGTCCTCTGCCTGACCCTCTGGATCCAGGCCCTCATATCATATAGGTGACTCCCTTCTGAGAGGAACAGAGGGGCCAATATGTAGGCCAGACCCTCCTCATAGGGAAGTTTGCTGTCTCCCTGGAGCCAGGGTTAGGGATGTTACTAGGAAACTCCCCAGCCTGGTGCAATCTTCAGACTACTATCCACTACTGATCTTCCATGTGGGAGGAGAGGAAGTAACAACCAGTAGTCCTAGAGCAATAAAAAGAGACTTCAGGGCCTTGCGACGAGTGGTGAAAGATTCTGGGGCACAAGCTATCTTTTCATCTAATCTTCCGGTCACAGGCAATGATGTAGGAAAGAACAACTGCATCCATGTTGAGGTGCTGGAGAGGGTCCAGAGGAGAGCGACGAGACTGGTGAAGGGGGTGGAGGGGAAGCCATATCCACTCCACTCACACAATGGGAGGAGGGGCAGGGCTTCACCACCTCCTGCTGGACTTCTTTTGCGTGGAAAGGGTGCAACTGCACCAGTCTATTTCCTTTTTACTTTCCCTAATGCTCCTCAGCCTCTCAACTTTCTCCTTGAGCTCTGCCACCAAGCAAATCAAGTCATTCACCTGCTCACATCGTACACAGGTGTCCCTTTCCATGTCTTCTGGAACTAATGCCAGGCTCAAACATTCTGTACAGCCATTAATCTGAACAGCTGCATCCGTCTTGGGGCGTTCGGTCTGCACCAGCATGCTCCTGGTAGTAGCAGCAATGGCTTTCACTCTTTTGGAAACCATTACTGGGTCTGGTTCTTAGGCAAGTGAAGACTGCTCATGTAGCACCCCCTGTATGTCCTCCCTTCAAGCCCTGCCTTCACGAACTGCTTCAAAAACTGCCCCACACCTATTTGCTTGCCTGCTCCTGGTCACCATGCTCCAGGTAGCCATGCTCCCTAGGCTTGGCTAGTATAGGAAAGGGTGTGTCAGCCTTCAGCGCTGGTCCCACCCAGCTGACTTCACTTTGCCCTTATTGGATGTCCTGAACCTCCATGTCTGGGAATGGCATCTGGGCAGTATATGTGCCACAGCTCACGGGTTCACTAGATTCGGGTCCCATCCTGTGCAACCAAATCTTAAAATGCCTGCCCTGAACTCACCTCACTCGCAAACTGTGCTCTTTCAGTGCTCTCTTGCAGACAAGCAGTTTGCTTTTGATCTCATCATGTTTAAATCTCCTCCATGAACTCAGCTCCACCCCCTCATCACCCTGATTGGATGTCCTGGACTTCCATGTTCAGGGAACAGTGTCCAGACAGGATACATGCCACAGCTCATGGGGTCCGTAGAGTCGGGTCCCATCCTGCACAACCATAAGGAAGCAAAAACTCCCTTCAGCTTTGTGCTACTCACAAACTTAACTGATTATTCTTTTGCTCTCATCATCCCATATGAAGATAAAGGTGTTAAAAAGTATTGCCCCCTCAGCATTTCTAAGTAATATAACTTTTAGGCAATTTCCAGGAACTATTTTAGCTGCTTGACACAACCCCTAGGGCCTGACAGTAAAGCTGGTTTTTAACCACGTTGCAATCCAATTCATAACCTCTCTATTTGGCTAACACAATACAATAGGATATTGTGCTATAAGCCCCACTACAGATAAAAGTCACCTTCTGTCCTAGTCCACAAAGTCAGCTAATTCATTATTAGAAGGTAACCAGTTTCACTGAGCATAGTTTGTACTTTTAACAAGTCTATGTTGGCTGTCCTCAGATGTCTTTCTTTACTTTCACTTCGATTTTTATGATGGAAAAATATTTTGCTGTAAGGGGGTAATTGGCTCCCAGAGCAGTGATGAAAACTCCATCTTTGCCAATATTCAAAACTCAGAAGTGGCCATGGGCAAACCTGATTCAGATAGCCCTGCTTTGTCATTCCATAAATCCTCTTCCTTCCTTTTGAAGACCCACTTCTCTGGCCTTGTATAACTCCACCTTATTTATATAGGCCCTGTTTGATCTCTCACTCATGTAGCAAGTAAATCTTTCCCCAAGATTCCCTACTAGGCATGAAGCCTGAAGGCTGGTAAGCAAGACCTTGCTGTAAAGGAGTGAAGCACCTTCGTACCTCAGCCTTCTCCATTTCTTCTCATGACTGGTCTGGAGCAGATGCTCACCACAATATCCTTTGGCTCTGATTCCAACCCATAGGACTGTCCGTTCTGTAGCAGAGTTCTAAGCATTTAAGCTCTTTTTTGGATTTCAATTCTATTCATCTTTCCATGCCTGCCTTCCCCAGACTCTAGTTCATATCCATCACTGCAGCACTCCACATGTAAGCTGTTCCTGAGGCTTGCAAACCTATCACGAATGTTGTGATACATGCTGATACCACAGCTTATTCATGATTAATAATGGCCTTGTCAAGAAATCATTGCTTATTCTGTGATAAAACTATGCTTATAAATACAATTTTTTAAAAATTATTTTGGACAAGGAGTATCGAAGAAGATGTCATTTTGACTCTTGAAATGGCTATATTCTGATCAAAGGCATAATAAATGAACTCAAATAGCTATGTATTTTAAAATTGCACTTATAGTTTATAACAGTTCTGAAATAACCTCCCTTTTGCTGGTCCTAAATAATTCTTTCAATCAGATGCATAACATAAACTGAACATTGAAACAGGAGCTTGTTGTGGAATTTAATGTAAAAAAAAAAACCAAAACACCTATCTATATTGACTGCTTTATAAAGGATGAATTAGAAATAAACTGAACATTAATATTTTTTTCTTAGTACTTGTTTTCTTTATAAGGAACCTGTACAACCTGATTTTCTGAACAGATTTTTTCATTCAAATAAAAACTAAAACTAAGCTTTTGTGATTAGCAAGATGTAAGGCTCAGTGTCTTGAATGGTGACTTACATGGCAATAATTAAATGAAATTAAGAGGGTTACCATCTTACCCCCAGACAAACATATCGCATGCTACCTTTGTAATTTTTAGGGTTTTTTATTTCTTTCTATACTCTTGAACCTGGAACTCTAAGAACCCCTTTCACTATATTCAGTGGTGTGCATTTGGTTTTTTTTAGTTATGTACCCTCAAACTTCAGAAATATGGAAATACTTTTGGTTTATACCAAGTAAAAGTGGAATAGTAGTTTAATTTGTAAGTATTTATTTTATTTTGAGGGTGTTTACCCCATTATTTAGATTAAATTCCAGGTTTCATATGATCCTTGATTAAATTAATGAACTATAAGAATCTCAATATAGAGTAAATTACTATAAATATCAGTCTGACATACCATAGTTTATGTTTGTAAAGTCATAAAATGGAATAAAGTGTTGTAGTCTTTGTATTCTGTGTGTTCTATTTAAGGCCTTTAACATGCTTTGGTAAATATGCCTGTATATTTCACTAAATTAATAAATTAGACTTGGGTTTTTTTTAGTCGCAGCTTTTGTTCATACTTCTTCAAGATTTAAAGCAGCACAAAGTCAAAGATTTATTTCTTGTGAACTAATTTTTCTATTTTTCTGCACAATAGGAAAACAAGTGACAAAATTTTCTTTCCCCTAATTTTGTCTAGGATTTAGTTTGTCGGTGGTATGGTGTATTTGCAAACATAATTTAACTAATGTAGAAGCAAAAGCAATAATGTATTTTAGCACGTATCATGGAGAATTAAAATTTTAGAAGGTTGGACTGCTAATGATACAACTGAAGTGTGTTCAGAGAGACTAGAGATTATTCTTTTTCCGATGAGATAATTTTTTTTTTTTTAATTTTATCCCTCTGTAAAAACTCAGTAGACATTGCCAAGCCAGTTCTCCCCAGTGTTGGGGAAAAAAAAACACCAGAAAACCAAAAAAACCAAAACCAAACGAAACTCCAATATTCTCATAGAAAATACTTTTCTCTGGATCATTTTTTAAAGATTGATTTGAATGAAATATGATGTCACTGACATGTCCACAGGAGTTCAAGGAATGTCTGGACGATGGTGTTAGTTGTATGATTTAGCTTTAGGTATTCTTGTGAGAAGCAGGGATTTGGACTTGATGATCGTTATGAGTTTTCCAACTTGAGATATCTATGATTCTATAATTCATATTTAGGCAGAAGTTTTGGCCTACAACTTTCCAGGTGTTCATAACTATTTTTTTTGGTTGTTCCATGTTCTACAATTCTTATATCTAATAACAACAGATGAGGAGAAGGCTGAGGTTCTCAATGACTTTTTTTCTACCGTCTTCACTGGCAACCTCTCTCCCAACACATCCCAAGTTAAAAAACCACAAGATGTGGACCAGGGTAATGAAGTCCCTCC
>VWZO01002095.1:0-13993 GCA_013396975.1 Bucco capensis
GGAACAGGTTGCCCAGGGAGGTTGTTGAGGCTCCATCCCTGGAGGGATTCAACGCGAGTCTTGACAGGGCTCTGGGCAACCTGATCTAGATGGGGATGTCCCTGGCCACTGCAGGGGGGTTGGACTAGATGACCTCCAGAGGTCCCTTCTAACCCAAACCATTCTATGATTCTATATAGGATACTACTTCTCTTCTGTACCAGGGCTTAGACTGGATACAGATGACCCAGGTAAACACAGCAAATGGGTTAATAAAACAGCAGGTCATACACACACATCTAGGTAAAATGCTAGTCACAATGGTCTTAGGATATAAACCACTTTGACTTAGACATAATGACTCCTATTGCCACTTAGTTTGGATTTAAAGCTATTTAAATACGCAGTTCACTGCAGTACTGGCACTGCTGGAACTCATCAAGTCCTTTCACTGTGCAATGCACACTAAGCAGACATTCTGAAACACTATATCCTCATCACAGGTCTCGGGCAAATCTAGGGAGCTAAATATTTTCAACTCTACTATTTCAAACAAGTGGAACAACTTGTCAACTGTACTGGCACCTAGGAACTGATGACCCACACACAAGATTAATGCAAAGACACAGAACATTTAAAATGGACAACAAGCCATTTCATGAAGTAGCTTGAGACAGCTACATTGCAGGCAGTGAATGAGTTTGGGATAAACTATGAATGAACCTAAGCAACAAGTATATTTGCCTGTGGTCTCTTTTGAGTCATTACAGATACTATTCTCTTTTGTGCTCTCAGAATCTTTTAGAAGAGGATGTAAATGATCACAGCAGATATTATTCTCCAAGAGATTCTGAATCTCAGTTCAGATTTCCTGCATTATCCTAGAGAAAAAAGTTCTTAAACAGTCTTTGTTCAGATTAAGCTAAGCATACCACACAAATAATTTATCACCTTTACAACACTGTTTCAACCTAGCAGAAACATAGATCTTGAAACCTTTGAAAATAAACAGCAGTTTTAACCCTGATGCATAAAGACAATGAAACAAAACAGGAGGACAATTTTTCAGCACAAAACTGCAACTTCTTTGGCTACTCAATTTGATAGCAGACAAGTCAAAATATTTTTAGCACAAACACTGTGATTGCATAATTACTCTTAATGCCCAATATCTATTTTTTAAATGTTAGTCTATTCTGAAATAATTCTTAGATTTTTGAAGTCCTGAAAGATTTCTTGATTTCTTCAGCTAATGCTCCTATTATGGTTACTATCACAAACAATACCAGGAGATCAGCAATATTAACGTATCTAAGATGCTAAAGCTAACTATTGTATTATTGTATTTTAAATAGGTATGCCATGTAACTTTCCACTAAAAGTCAAGGTTAAATATTTAGAAGAAAGAGATTAAGGTGCAGACACTTTACATGCATGTAATTACAGATAAGGTTAAACCTCATGTGTAAAACAATTTCACCCAGTGCTTATTTGTAAACTATGACTATATCCCTTCTCAGTTTCAAGGACAGGTCCTGCAGTGACAGAACTCGTTGTTACTGAGCATGCAAATACATCCAGAACATCCCAGCTTGAGCAAAGTTGTGGACAAGTCTAGGTCTGCAGGATTGTATATTCCAAAAGGCACAGCATAAAAATAGCATGACCTGAAAGCTAGGCAATGAATTTTATTTCCCGCAATATATTTTTTCAATTATGTACCCTAATATTGAACTGTTCATTTAAAGCCACAAGAAGAGCTTTAAGATGGTATGTCAGCAGTACGCAAAAATAGTACATAAAGTTCGTGAACATACAGTAAAAGTCTGCCAAAATGTATCTATTTCTCAATTTTGCAAAAACTCACACTGAAGTGCCCACATCATACCACTGAAATGCAAGCAAGAGCTGCCTCTCTTTTCTTGTTCTCATACAATAAATTGATGAGAGGACTTAATCTAAGTTTTTATTTAAAAGTTTCATTTCAGAATGAGGTAAGTATCTTACATACAGTGTAAGGATAAAATTGGATTTTTCTGTGGGTATTCTTACAGGAGTTTAATTTCAACCTTTTTTTAAAACAAACAAACAAACAAAAAAACAAATAAACAGAGAAAATGGAAGAAAATTGAGATAAAAAAATCTGATCTTTGATAAAAGAACTGAAGAAAAACTAATTCCAAAATTGCATGTGGAAAAAATATCTCACTTGTATGGTTAATTTAGAGAACTGAAAAAAGTAAAGTTTTATAGTATCTTCTGCAATATTTCTGCCCAACTATACCTCTTCAAGATTATGTATGTCATCTAGTCTACAACAGGACTTAGATGTCCACAAAAACACATGATCACATCACTTAAGTGGATGGGAAAAGACATTCAAAGCATCCAGTATTTTTAAAATATTTTGAATTAAGTAATTACACAAAAATACAGCAGTCTGCAGCATCCCAACATAGCAGGTGCAACTACTGAGCAACTGTGTTCTTAGAATTACCACTGGGTAATTACTCTGGAGCTTGGGTTGAGGTTAACTCTAAGGATGTAGTATCTACATATCCCAAAACCAGGTACCTCCTCACAGGACTTGTTCAAAGAGGCACAAGCTCTTTCAGAGGCAATAGTCTGCAGCTGCAGTGGCTGGTAGGTGCTGTTTAGCAATGAATACATTACATTCTGATGCTATTTCAGGTGCTTCTTTCTTTCATCAGTGCCTTTTTCCTTGTGATTAACAGTTAAGCATGTTTTTTAAAAATAGATTGCTTACTGCTTTATCCTTCACCTAAGGCATGATTCAAAATTCCACCTGATGGAGCAGAACTGCATGTACCCTGTGTAAACATTGTTTAACTGCAGAAAACAGTAATCTATTACTAAATAAATGTTGGTCAACATCACAAGATGGAAGTCAGATGCAGTTACTGTTTTGTTTAGCTGTGTAATTGCTTTCACTGATCTACTTAGTTGTTAACAGCGAGGTAGAATTTTTTAGAGAGCCTTTGGGGATTGTAATACAAGATACTGAAACCTTCCTAAGTTCTGAAAGTGCTTGTAAGCAAGAGTCAAGAACCTTCAGAACTTCATAAAGTAACATGTACCTTTTATTCCTGTTTCATGAAAAAAAAAAAGTACAATGCATTTAGAAATACAACAAACCCAAAGAGGTATCTGTCTTGAAAGTAATAAAAATCATAACCAAAGGAGAACATATTATTTGCATGTAATTACAGTATCAGATTTTAAATCATACTAAAAGTATACTGAAATTTAACCACCCTAAACAATGTAAATTCCAGCTGTAATTGACATATTTTGCTTTCATATATATGAGCATAGACATTCCTTAAGAAAGATTTGCTTACACATTTCTCCCCTCTGTTACCAGTAGTAGTTGTTTCAGTCATATTTGGATAAGCCTTAGCTTTAGAATCAAGAATAAATATAATTCCATCTTTAAAAACACTGATACATTAGAACAGCAAAACCACTACTTGAATAAATAAGTATATTTGACATACCACTTCATCTTCAAATCCTCCAGCTAATACAAGTGAATAAGCTCCATCATTACTACGCCCATGGATTCCACCCACATGTGGTCTGTGAACACCTGCTTCGCTCACCTGGCAGCAGAAAAAAAAGGCAGTTTCTAGCATTTTTAATTTTTTTCCAAAGACCAGACACATATAATCACTTCTAACAATCAACCTGCTTAAAATACTGTACAGGAATGTCTGCGCAAATAGTTAATGTAAGACTGCCATTAGAAGTGAGAACTCCACTTCTTTTTAAGGAAAAAATGTCAAAAGTAAGGACACTCAAAAAGTGGAAGGACAACACAGGACAGTGGTGACACTGAAGATGTAAAGGTACACTTTCGTCTTCGGGAAAAATCTCCACAATTATTTCCATAGGTAGTGTTTAAGACTGTACTCACTGCTGTACTCCACTTGCACAGTCATTTAGAACAATCCAAAGAAGACTGGAGATCTGCCAGTTTCCTACCATTTTACAGGAAGATCACAGTGACTCACGTAAACATCATGTCAGGTACTATTAAGGTAACACGCTGCAAATGTGAACAATGCAGAGGAGTACTATCTCACTGCCTAGGGAAGAAGCCATTGCAACAACACATGGATCCAACCAGCATAACTCTTTGGTAATGCACGTCCAACTAAGTTGCAAGCAGATTTGCGACATCATCAAAGTCTGCTGGAACATCTCTCAGACATTTTACTTAATAATTGTTTCAAACTACCAAATTATATTTAAAAAAAAAACCAATAGGAATAAAGAAGAGGCTAGATAATAACTTACTTTTTTTTTCAGTACATGATGCCTAAATTGCTATTGATAGAATGATGTTTCCCAGCAGAAAATCAATTAGGATCCTTCTTCCTACCTTCAAGTCTTCCTTCAGACCTTGGCTTTCCCTGGTTTTCTTATTCTGCCCCTCCCATTCCCAAACTCCTTCTCCCAACCTACACCTTTAAGCAACTTCCATGAAAGTTTACATTCGGATGCTATAGTCTTGTACTTTGATACTACAATACAACAGATCAAAGGCTCAGTTGGCCAAGAAAACAGAAAAGAGCTGTGTACACCAAGAAAACTATGCAGAGACACAAGGATACTTTCTTGAACAATTTCTCAGCATCTAGCTGTCTATGGCTCAGGCTTCCTAAACTTCTTAGAACTTTTGGATGCATAGCATCCAAGAGAGAAAAGAGATCACTTGTCAGATGAACTAGTACTATGTTCATTTATTTTGAAGAAGGCAGATTACTTTTTTTATTACCCCTTTTGCATCACAAAAAATGCAAAAAAGTATGTCCATTGGTCCTTCATCACTTTTTTTGTAATGTACATCATTTTGTAGCCATCTACACTATATCACATCTTCAAGATTTTTCTACAATGAAAAGACTTCCCAGTTGAATGAAACTATTCCATTCCTTTAATGATCCTCACTGTTGTTCATAATAATACATTTTCCTGACCCTTCCTTTCATAATAATTTCATACTTTTTCTCATTACTATTGGGTACTAATCAGAATTAGGTATCAGAAAATATTTTCTAAACAACAAGAAGATCAAGTAGCTGAAAGCCCATTACAAATTATATAGTTAAAATTGTTCCCCACATTTACTATCCACAACAGTTTAGCACTCTTACCTAACTTTATAAGCTATTTGCCAATTTTTCCAGACCATTTATGAGCATGCTGAATAAAAAGGCCTCACTATTGCACTTCTCTTTTCTGGTGTATCAAACATCCTTTCATTCATTCCTCCCTCCCTTCTCTCATTTCCAGGTTTTATCGATTAAAATTTAAGTTTCTGGGAGGTGATTCAACCCAAAGATGAATTCTGGTAAGTAATTCATGCCAAAGATGCTCTTCAGATGCTCTCTCCAAATCAGAAATAGAAGAAGCTACAGTCTCTAAATTCTCACAGACTTGCTGAGACAAACTCATTTCTCATACAAAAGACTATGAGAAACAAAAGTGCAATTTAACTTTCTATGGAGAAAATCTTTAGAAAAAAAGGATATTTGTACCCTGAATTAAATAAATATGTATAAATAGTAACTGCCTTTTGATGTCTAGTCCACACACACACATATATATATATAAATCAGCATTCTCTACTCAATTTTTGGATAAAAGCAGTGCTTCAATTCTGTTCCCTTCTATCAGCACTAGAAAGTTCTAATGTGTTACTAATGGAATTCTTAACATAAAGGAGAATAATTCAATTACTGTTGAAACAGTGAAAATAAAACTTAATTTTGAGATTTTTTTATAGTGATTTTAGAAACTTCTTTTGCTTATGAGACTTTACTAAACCTGGAAGCCAACAAGAAGTTGATTTATTTTAATTCCTTTCACAAAGAAGTTCTTCAAATACAAGGGGTCAATGAAATACTGTAAAGAATCAAAATTTAATTTTCCTCTTAAGCAAACAGATTTATATAAAATTGCTCATACAGTGAACAGCATAATTTTACACTACAAATTCAGTTTGCTTCGTCTAAGGCTTGTACTGATGGTAGTGTTGATGAAGGACATCAAGTGAGAAAGTATTAGTTTAGGCTTCAACTGCTTCACTGTGATTTCTAGCAAGGAGAGAAAACAAAAACTCATGATAAGGGGAAAATATTTGCTACTAAACATATAATCCTTAAAACTTGCATGGCCTTCCAAAACGAAGACTTCACACAGTAAAGGAAGACACGACTCTCAGAGGAAAATCGCCTGCTAGGTGCTCTCTTCTACAAATTGAATAATGAAACATCTGTTTTCTTCTCATGAAAACGCAAGTGATGAAAAGTTCAGAAAACAAATTGGAAGAAGGTTTTGATTCTTGGCTTGCCCTCACAGAAAACATTCCATTACAATCCTTTACCCATGAAAGAGACAACGACCAACAATAAATGAAAAATAAAAATCAAAGATAATGCAATTATCCGTGTTATCAGATAAGGCTGGGAGAAAAGGAATTAACTTTGCAGTTTGCTGGATGCTTCAAAACCACAAAAAAAATTAGTACTGGCACAAAATGAAGTACTCCCATCCTCCCTACTTTGTTTTTTTCCTGACCCTCTGAGTATTGGCAATGTGTTTATATAAACAAAATGTGAAATGGACTGGGAAAATGGGGTCCACATCTACCCTAGGTGGGTAAAAAATTTACCACAAAGCCTAAGAAGTATTTGCACCAGAAAATGAGACAGTGCAACAAACAGCAAAGGCTGAATGTACAGCTCATTTCAGTAGCAGTACAGGCTTACACTGGTTTAAGTTGTTTATCAGCCTAAGAGAAGATTGGACATCCATTACATATGATGGAAAAACCAACAGGGCATCAATCTACAGTGATATCATCTACAGGTTTCATAGTCCATACTTCCATAGTTTACACCTCCTAAGAAGAATAATCAGTTCATGTGAAGTACCCTTTAGAAAACAGGCCTCTAAGTATCTCACTTAGACTTCAAACACATGAAGTGTGTTTATCTTAATGACAACAGACTTCTCATTAAGTTGAACTGTAAAATCAGTATACTTTGACCTTCCCTACTGTCAGAATTACTTCCAGTGTTACAATAATAATATATCTTCTTTATTTAGTCCTGGTGAAAATGGCAATCATCAATCTAAATTTATTTTAGTGCCAAATCCATTCATTATTATTCTTTCTTACTTCAGCTATAGCTAATACTGAAACAACATACCTGAACTCTGAATTTCCAGGTTGTCCCAACAGGAACACCAGGTATAGGTCCATAATGATTTGAAGGAACAATAGTGCATTCCTTAGTGCGACCAACACAGGCCATGCCCTAAAAATACATCAGAAAAAATGAATTACCATTACAATTAAAATACTAAATTACAATTCAGTGCAGCTATCAAGAAATCTGATCATTATAACAAATACATGCTTTAAAATATGTTAACAATTGTTAAAAGGATTGTTAATTAAGTAATATGTGTTTATGGGTTTGGGGGAGGGATCAGGGGGTTAGTTGGTTGGTTTTTTACCTCTAGTCACCTTAAAAATTCTTCCACTGCTTTAACTGCCAGTAGATAGTGGGCAGGGTTAAACATTGTCTTATTGTCTGTGCAACCCAGTACTGAATTTTGTGTCGTGCATATATAAGTAGAATTACAGATTAGCACATACGTGAACAACGAGAGTAACAGCTATTTCTGAAATACACCCTACCTTGCCCCAGTCTCTCTGGCTTTCAGTACTGGCAGATGGCATCTTTGCTTTCTTTTTACTCTGTTTGAGCTTTTCTCCAGCCTTTACAACTTCATTAGAATCATTTTTGCAGGAAGGACAATACCTAAAAAAAGGTTTTAGCAAATTCTCAATTACTTCATAATGACAATACATATCTTGTAGCCAAAATAGTGTCAATTTGTTGATCTTGACTGAATACTTCAATACAGCATAACATGTACCAGTCTTAAGTAGCTGAAGCCAACAGCTTAAAAAATAAACTCAACATGAACAAATATTGTCAACTTTTTAAAAAGGGCATTTCAAAAATTTTGAAGGTACAGTACTAGAAGCAAAACATTTAACTATTCTTTCTCATATATGTGAGAAGCCCCCATATCTACCATATTCTTTTTTCATTCTGCCCTCTTACATTTAGATCATGTAAAGAAGACAGCTGAGATTAATCTGCTAACCAGTACTCAAGCTTTGTTTCTATGTCCTGCCCACTCTAGCATTATGTTTTTACTTCTAGTGCAATGAGCTTCACTGCAGACAGCTGAATGTCAAACAAAGGCAGGGTACTCTGTAATGTGTGTAGACACACACACACATGCATACACACATTCATTCCACAACACTGAAGCCATTTGGAATATAGCTCTGAGACTCATTCCAGCTAACAGAAAGCCACTCTGGTAGAAAGTAGGAGGTATATTAATCCAGTAAACACAGCAGATTGAGAAACGGAGCACACTGGTCCTTTTGCTGCTTCCAATACATTTTTATCCAATTCCAGGAATGCAATGCAAAGGCATTTGTCCATGTTTCTGGCTCCCTTGGACTGGATTTGCCCCATATACCATTGGTAAAGGAAGCCTGATCTACACAAACATTGATAATCTTGTTTAGGTAAATACCACTAGTACTACTACTACTACTGGTTTTGATTTATTAATTAACTTTTTATGTGGATATGAATAGAAGGATTGATGATTAATGTCCACAGGAGCAGATTTCATTCTGTCAGTAAAAGTGTTGAATCATTAAGACAATGAACCTATGTAGATAAATTAAAAATAATGAGATGCTGAAATTGTCTTAACATTAAGACTCTGAATAATACTACAGTTGTTTACAAAAAAGAAAAGCACACAACGACCATTTAAAAGAAGGAGTATAACATAATGCAAATTCACAAGGTAAATCCAGGTCACAGGCTGTGAAGAATGCCACAACCTTTCTGGCAACAGGGGTCAATGCTGATTATGGCTGCATGTGGTGTGATCAGGTTGATGACTTGCTCAGCTCCAAGATGAAGTGATGGAGCTCAGAGAAGAGGTGAGTAGGTTGAGAAACATCAGGGAAAGTGAGAGGGAAATTCATTACTTTCACAGACAAAAATTCATTACTTACACTCTACAAAAACAGAACGGCAGGCAACTCTTTGTAGAGCAGAGGATCCCATATCCTCTCACCAGCAAGCCTCCCAGCCTACCAGTAGTAACCCACATGAACAGGGCCAATGGGAACAGGTTTCTGTCCGACAAAACAAATGGAGCAAGTGTGTTCCTTCAAGAAGCACACTGCCTAGAGTGCCCTTGCAGAACAGGTATGGGGCTCTGCAGGAGGAAATGGTTGTGAGCAAGAGTGAGGGCTCATGAAGGCCAGAACTGCCACCAAGACCGCCTTGCCTCAGGCTGGCCATCAAAACTGACCCTGAAAAGAAAAATCGAGCAGTCATTGTTGTAGGTGACTCCCTGCTGAAGGGAGCAGAGGGCCCAATATGCAGACCAAACCCACTTCAAAGGTAGGTCTGCTGTCTCCCTGCTGCCCAAGTAAAGGATGTTGTTGGTAAACTTCCCACCCCTGTGAGTCCTTCAGACTATTACCCTTTTCTGGTCTTTCAGGTGGGTTGTGATGATGTAGAAATGAGAGGCTCACAATCAATTAAAAGAGACTTCAGGGTCTTTAGGCAACTGGTAAAGGGATCAGGAGCTCAGGTTGTGTTCTCCTCCATCCCCCTAACATAAGCAATGGATGAGGGAATATACAGGTCAACTCATGGCTCCAGGACTGGTGTCGTTAACAGGGCTTTAGGTTTTACAAGCATGGCTCAGTATACAAGGCACCTGAGCTGCGAGGAAATAACGGAATGCACTTTTCCCAGAGTGGGAAAAGGATTCTAGGGCAGGAGTTGGCTGGGCTCATTGATAAGGCTTTAAACTAGGTTTGAAGGGGGAAGGGGTTAATAATCTCATGCTTCCCTGTGACAGTGGGACAGCACACCAAGGGCAGAGGGAGGATGTGCTAGTAAGGGCTCTCAATTTGTTGCCCCAAGGCAAGCCAGGGAAGATGAACCAAGATATCCCAAGGGAATCAAAGGGGATTTGCCTAAGAGGGTGACAAGGCCAGCCCAGCTGAAGTGCCACTATGCCAATGCACGCANAGTGAGGGCTCATGAAGGCCAGAACTGCCACCAAGACCGCCTTGCCTCAGGCTGGCCATCAAAACTGACCCTGAAAAGAAAAATCGAGCAGTCATTGTTGTAGGTGACTCCCTGCTGAAGGGAGCAGAGGGCCCAATATGCAGACCAAACCCACTTCAAAGGTAGGTCTGCTGTCTCCCTGCTGCCCAAGTAAAGGATGTTGTTGGTAAACTTCCCACCCCTGTGAGTCCTTCAGACTATTACCCTTTTCTGGTCTTTCAGGTGGGTTGTGATGATGTAGAAATGAGAGGCTCACAATCAATTAAAAGAGACTTCAGGGTCTTTAGGCAACTGGTAAAGGGATCAGGAGCTCAGGTTGTGTTCTCCTCCATCCCCCTAACATAAGCAATGGATGAGGGAATATACAGGTCAACTCATGGCTCCAGGACTGGTGTCGTTAACAGGGCTTTAGGTTTTACAAGCATGGCTCAGTATACAAGGCACCTGAGCTGCGAGGAAATAACGGAATGCACTTTTCCCAGAGTGGGAAAAGGATTCTAGGGCAGGAGTTGGCTGGGCTCATTGATAAGGCTTTAAACTAGGTTTGAAGGGGGAAGGGGTTAATAATCTCATGCTTCCCTGTGACAGTGGGACAGCACACCAAGGGCAGAGGGAGGATGTGCTAGTAAGGGCTCTCAATTTGTTGCCCCAAGGCAAGCCAGGGAAGATGAACCAAGATATCCCAAGGGAATCAAAGGGGATTTGCCTAAGAGGGTGACAAGGCCAGCCCAGCTGAAGTGCCACTATGCCAATGCACGCAACTAGGACAATAAACAGGATGAGTTAAGGGCCACTGTGCTGCTGGAAAGCCATGACATAGTGGCTATTACTGAAACTAGGTGGGATGATTCCCATGACTGGAATGGAGGGATAGACGGGTACAAGCGCTTTAGGAAGGAGAGGCAGGGTAGGAGCGGAGAAGGTGTTGCCTTCTACATCAGTGATCAGCTGGAATTGATGGAGNAAGGTAGGTCTGCTGTCTCCCTGCTGCCCAAGTAAAGGATGTTGTTGGTAAACTTCCCACCCCTGTGAGTCCTTCAGACTATTACCCTTTTCTGGTCTTTCAGGTGGGTTGTGATGATGTAGAAATGAGAGGCTCACAATCAATTAAAAGAGACTTCAGGGTCTTTAGGCAACTGGTAAAGGGATCAGGAGCTCAGGTTGTGTTCTCCTCCATCCCCCTAACATAAGCAATGGATGAGGGAATATACAGGTCAACTCATGGCTCCAGGACTGGTGTCGTTAACAGGGCTTTAGGTTTTACAAGCATGGCTCAGTATACAAGGCACCTGAGCTGCGAGGAAATAACGGAATGCACTTTTCCCAGAGTGGGAAAAGGATTCTAGGGCAGGAGTTGGCTGGGCTCATTGATAAGGCTTTAAACTAGGTTTGAAGGGGGAAGGGGTTAATAATCTCATGCTTCCCTGTGACAGTGGGACAGCACACCAAGGGCAGAGGGAGGATGTGCTAGTAAGGGCTCTCAATTTGTTGCCCCAAGGCAAGCCAGGGAAGATGAACCAAGATATCCCAAGGGAATCAAAGGGGATTTGCCTAAGAGGGTGACAAGGCCAGCCCAGCTGAAGTGCCACTATGCCAATGCACGCAACTAGGACAATAAACAGGATGAGTTAAGGGCCACTGTGCTGCTGGAAAGCCATGACATAGTGGCTATTACTGAAACTAGGTGGGATGATTCCCATGACTGGAATGGAGGGATAGACGGGTACAAGCGCTTTAGGAAGGAGAGGCAGGGTAGGAGCGGAGAAGGTGTTGCCTTCTACATCAGTGATCAGCTGGAATTGATGGAGCTTCACCTGGGGAAGGATGATGAAATGGTTGAGAGCATATGGGTTAAGATTAAAGGGATGACAGGGGAAGGTGATGTTACAGTAGGGGTCTGCAACAGGCCACCTGACCAGCAGAACCAAGCAGACGAGGTCCTCTATAGGCAGATTGAAGTGGCTTCATATTCACAGGCTCTGGTCTTAGCGGGGGATTTCAACCACCCTGATACCTGCTGGAGGGGCAACACAGCAAGATATCAACAGTCCAGGATATGACAACTTCCTCTTCCAAATGGCAGAGGAANGTTAACAGGGCTTTAGGTTTTACAAGCATGGCTCAGTATACAAGGCACCTGAGCTGCGAGGAAATAACGGAATGCACTTTTCCCAGAGTGGGAAAAGGATTCTAGGGCAGGAGTTGGCTGGGCTCATTGATAANACTCAGGGACAAACTGGGCTGCAGTGACCACAAAGCACTAGAATTTAAGATCCTCAGAGCATCTAGGAGGATGTTCTCGAAGCTTATGACCCTGGGCTTTAGGCGTGCAAGCTTTGATCACTTCAGGGGTTAAAGTGATCATGGCCAAAGTACCACGCGACAAATTCCTAGAGGGAATGGGGGCCGAGGACAGCTGGTCAGTATTCAAAGATCACCTTTTCTGAGTCCAGGAGCAAAGTATACCAACAAAAAGAAAGGCNAGGCCAGCCCAGCTGAAGTGCCACTATGCCAATGCACGCAACTAGGACAATAAACAGGATGAGTTAAGGGCCACTGTGCTGCTGGAAAGCCATGACATAGTGGCTATTACTGAAACTAGGTGGGATGATTCCCATGACTGGAATGGAGGGATAGACGGGTACAAGCGCTTTAGGAAGGAGAGGCAGGGTAGGAGCGGAGAAGGTGTTGCCTTCTACATCAGTGATCAGCTGGAATTGATGGAGCTTCACCTGGGGAAGGATGATGAAATGGTTGAGAGCATATGGGTTAAGATTAAAGGGATGACAGGGGAAGGTGATGTTACAGTAGGGGTCTGCAACAGGCCACCTGACCAGCAGAACCAAGCAGACGAGGTCCTCTATAGGCAGATTGAAGTGGCTTCATATTCACAGGCTCTGGTCTTAGCGGGGGATTTCAACCACCCTGATACCTGCTGGAGGGGCAACACAGCAAGATATCAACAGTCCAGGATATGACAACTTCCTCTTCCAAATGGCAGAGGAACCAACAAGAAAAGGTGCTATGCTGGACCTTGTTCTCACCAACAGGGAAGGGCTGGTGTCCAATGTGAGACTCAGGGACAAACTGGGCTGCAGTGACCACAAAGCACTAGAATTTAAGATCCTCAGAGCATCTAGGAGGATGTTCTCGAAGCTTATGACCCTGGGCTTTAGGCGTGCAAGCTTTGATCACTTCAGGGGTTAAAGTGATCATGGCCAAAGTACCACGCGACAAATTCCTAGAGGGAATGGGGGCCGAGGACAGCTGGTCAGTATTCAAAGATCACCTTTTCTGAGTCCAGGAGCAAAGTATACCAACAAAAAGAAAGGCAGGAAAGAACTCTAGGAGACCTGCCTGGATAAGTAAGGAGCTCCTGGACACACTGTCTCACAAATAGAAACTTTATAAGGAGTGGAAGAAAGGACGGCAAGATTGGGGGACTTATATGGAAGCTGTGCGAGCAGCAAGAGACCTGGTTAGAAAAGCTAAGGCTGTTAGAATTAAATCTAGCCAGAGAGATCAAGGAAAAGTAGCAAAAATTTCTATAGGTATATTAATGGTAAAACGAAGACTAGGGAAGGTGTGGGCCCCCTCACAAAGGAAATGGGTGAACTGGTGACGAGTGATATGGACAAGGCTGAGATTCTCAATGACTTCTTTGCCTCAGTCTTCACTGGCAAGGACTCCAACCACACTTCTGAGGTCACAGAAGATAATGGCAGGTGCTGGAAGGGGGAACTGCCCATTGTAAGTGAAGACCAGGCTTGTGACCACCTGAAGAACCTGAA
>VWZO01002099.1:0-21449 GCA_013396975.1 Bucco capensis
GTGTTGGTCTTCAGCTTAAACAACTCTCTGGACTCCCTGGTGATGCCTTCCTCATGTGATTGCAGAGAGCTTTCTTGTTATTAGGTCAAATAAATGAAGGCTGCTTTATTTTGCAAGAACATGGTTTAATGACTCAGGGGAGGCATCTTTTGCTCCTGTAGCTAATGATTCCACTTCTCCAAAACTGGCAACTGACAAGAAATATTACTACCAGGGTATTAGAGCTGTTTTCGCCAGTCCCTGATAGGATCCAAGCCACTATGGGCAAGCTTTTGGAACACCAACAAGTCTGCTTTCTTTGTGATGTACTCAGCATCTAGTTATGTGGTACTCAGGGACATGGTATAGTGACATGGTGGTGACAGGTAGATGCTTGGACTTGATCTTGGATGTCTCTTCCAACCTTAACGATTCTATGATCTGTGAAATTGTGAATTTTGTAAAATGGCAGTTTTCTTATATCTAAAATATACCAAAAATAATATTTTTTTTTAGCATGTTCTGCAGCTTTACCTGTTTTCACATGGTAACTTGTCATATTGTCCAAGCAAGAATCCATGGAATGTACACAAGACAATGTAATCACCTTCAGTTCTAATCAGACAGTATCAGAATGTCTTTGTGGTGATTTCATAATGAAAAAAAGGTCAATATTATGAATAACCATGTTACAACATTGCAGTGCAAAAGGATTAGGAATAGGACCTGGAAATTCCAGGTTTTTAGCTTTAATCAGGATACAGTAAAGTGGATAAGTAATTAATATGGAAACAAGGGTGAAGATGGATTGCCACATTTTGGAGGAGAAAGACAGCCATCTGGACAATATTGCCAGCTCATGATTATATGTGAGCCTCAGTTATTTAGTATTTGTCTGTAACCATGGAGGATGTGCAATATATTAAGTCTAACAATAAAAAGATAACATTTGCAACCCTTAATATCAGAGAACACTTGAAGATGTGACACATTAGCCTTTATTATATGCACTGTGTGTATCATTTCTAGTATTTTCATTTAAAGCTTTTTTTGGCATTGAATCAATGAGTTTTAAGCACTTAGGAGTTAACAATAGCATTTGTTGGAATTTGTAAACTTTCCTACACTTTGGCATACTTTACAGAGCTCTTTTGCAAGGAACGAGAGATATTAAAATAATCTTAAGTCTTCAGTGATTTCTAAAGAATATCTCTGTTGCTTGAATACCCCATAACATCCTATGCCCAGATCTCATGCCAGTTCATTTTCTCCTTCCTTACTTCAGTCTCAGAATCATCTACAAAAGACTTTCCCTTACTATCAACAGGATTCTTATAATTAAGTTCTGTCTCTTACAATGTCCACCTCAGATCTCCTGAGTTTATGTTATGCATTCAAGGCCTCTCGGGGTTCTCCAAGATTTACACAGCTGTGGCAAACAACTTCAAAATTGACCACCTAACCTTCCCCAAAACACTCAAAGAGCTCAAATTCCTTATTGCAGACAGAATCAAACACATCTGAAGGCCTGAGGGCCATGATGTTTTTTTAGCTATCAGGCATAAAAGAATCTCCCTCTACTTTTTCAGAGGACTCCATTTCACCAGTGCCTTTTTATCTGCTCTCCACATTCTACCCTATCTTCCATCTCCATGAAGAAGCCATCTCTACCAGGTAGACAATAACTGGCCATTTGAGAAGAGTAATCACATTTATCAAGGAGCAAAAAAGGTGCTAAATTAATAACAATTCAAAGCTGAGACCTGTTCTCAGAATTTGCTATGGACATCACGCTGACTACAATTTTTTTCTTGAACTCCCACAAAGATGCAGATACCTCTCCTATCCTTCTAACTTCAGCTTAATTGCCAACCCACTGCAGGATAAGGCCTAAAACTTTAAAATATTAGGCTTTTTATTATATAATAACAATAATATTCTATAATAATAAATATTCTATAATTATTATAGTGAATACCTTCACTACTTTCTGCCTCGTGTCAGGATTCATTTTTTATGAATGAAATTCATGGTGAAAAATTGCTTTTCCCACAGACACGTTCAAGATGGATGTTGAACTAAGGAGTAGAAAGACAAACACTCTTGGAGTGGACCAAGAAGCAGCTCTAGGGCTGTTCTGGGTACATACCTCTCCCTAGAAGAAGAGGAGAGGCTGGCAGGTGCTTGGTATATAGTCTTGTCATCTTAAACATGTTTCATGTAAGCCAAAATATGGCAAATTCTTACAGTGGGACTTCATCCCTTAAAGGGGATGCAGTCCTTGTCCAGTTCTCACTGGCTTAGTAAAATAGCACTGGTTTCTTTGTCAAATTGTGCTATAAGGCCACAGCAGGGTCTGGATTTACCCATTACCACAGGGTTTAATGACCTTAAGCACAACACTGAATTACACCTCCAATTGCTATTTCCATCTGATTAAGCACTGAAAAATGCAGAAGGCTGGGTACGTATATACAACACTGGTAAATGGACTAGCACATTGAGCCATAGCACGCAGTATTTAATCCTCGTTCAACACTTACTCATGATTATTTACTGAGACACTGAGAAAGGGATGTGTTACTACAAAACTACAGAAATGAAAAAGTTGTTCTGTTAAAAAAAAAAAAGAAAAAAAAAGAGGCACTTTGCAACAAACTTTGTTAGGAAATCTCTCCCTGAAGTGATCTCATGAAGCCACTACTCCCCACTACTCATACCAAAGGCTCACCAAAGTAATGATTGTGCAAATAACTACTCAGAAATGGCACAAATGGGTTCAAAACTTTGCTCTTGGCCATAAACTAAAGCAAAATAAACGCAAACTTTACAGAGCTCAATTTGCAAAATAGTTGTCAGTTTTACCATTGTGGCATAACTGGCTTCATTTCATCCAAATGATTATCAACTAGTCTAGAAATTTAAACTCTGCATCACAGTTATTAAGAAATTCAGTGAAATGGAAAGGTAGGATATGGATGTAGAACAATCCTACCACTTTAAAATTACTAAAATAGAGCTTTGAGTTATAATACAAACCAGAGCTAAAAGTTGAATGCCACCTTTTGTTTTGTTTTGTTTTGTTTTAAGCTTTCATGTTGACCTCTGCTCTACACAAACTTAAATCTGTTTTACATCAGAAGCTGCAGGGACAGGAGAGTACATGGGAAAAGAACATATCTGGGAGTTTAGAAAGAACTGGCTAAGTTTTTTGAGCTCCAGTGGGATTGGTGACATAACTAAAAAGCAAAAAACAGCAGGTGAGAGGAAGTATTTAAATATAAATAAGGACACTTTGAAGCCATAGTTTTTATTGATCACATTCACATTTACAAATCAAAGTCCCTGGTTTTAGAAAAACATGTAACTAAGAAAGAATCCAAAATCCATAAAATACCAAGCAAGGAAAGAAAAGATATTAAAGGCATGAAATCACATTGATAAATATTCCCCAGCCTAAAAAAAATAAATTAAAACCCCGAATCAACTAAATACTCTATTTTCCTTAATTAAAACCCACTGAATTATTTAAGGTTATCTGACTGAATTAAATATTGAAGACGTATCAAGATCTGCCTACTGAAGTGATTACTGGTTTACATAGTTACTAAGATCTGCCCATTTGGACCTGAGTTCAGCCTCCAATTATAAAAGTTATTAGAAATTCCATCCCACAAACAACTCGACACATACACACACTTTAAAATGGTCAAATATTCTAATTCACACAATTCATACTAGTAAAAGGCCAGAATTTATTTTGTTTTGGTTTTTTGTGGTTTTTTTTTTTTCAGTAATCTATGTATACAAAGAAATTATGATGAGTTAAATGGCCATGGTTTAACAGATAGCATTTGCTATCCTACTAAAGGTGCTGTTCACACTCTATCTATGGGATCAGAGTTCAAATAGCAGCGCATTCAATCTGGAAAAAAGTGGTGGTTACAATAGGGTAGTAATAACAGTTGCAGATAACAATCTGAAAAGCTGAAACCACAAAAACATGATGGTTTGCAGTTAGAAAATATTTGTGTGTTTTACCAGAATGTAACCCATGACACTACCAATGGGGAGAAATAAAACTCCAGTAAGAAGATATAACATTAGACCAGCGTTTCTCAAATGAAAAGAAATCCAGTGTTGCTGAACATAGATGGGATAATTCAGATGGCATTTCTGTCAGCTCAGTTCTTTAAAACTCAATATAGTGCTATATTAGAAACTTTAGCTTAACATATACTAATACACATGTGCAATGTGGCTCACAGGAGCAGGCCCACTAGCTGATTTGAACAAACCTTCTCCTTTGGGGAACTCATAACCACACATTTTGAATAGAGACACAGATTCACTCCTCCAGCTTTGGACAGACAGCTGTAGTACTGAGGACTATAATAAGTGTCTTACCAGCTTGTGCAAATATGCATTCAGCCCAGTTGTCCTTAACAGTGACCAAAAGTGGATGTCTGGGTAAAGGTGCAAGAAAGGAGCAAACATTTAGTGATATTCCAACAGAAATCTTTTCTAGCCTCCTAAAACTTGCATCTTAGAGGCTTCCAATTAGCAATCATTGCTGGCTTTCTCTTCTGTGAACTTCTCCACTTGCCTACTGAACCCCCCTAAAAGATCAATCCGCTCAGCATGCAGGCTGATGGCAGGTGATGCTTGGCTACACACCATGGTCTCCTCTGAGGCTGTGCATGTTGCCTTCATTTAATGCCCACACTTTTGGTATCAGAAATAATAGTGGGTACTTCTTCTGACCCTTTTTCACATATTCTTTACACTGCCTTTTTGGCAAACTGAAGAATATGGTCTGTGTAGATGTTCCTTCTGTAAAGGATGTGAAGTCAGGACTCCAGGTGTTCAAGGCTGCTCCTCTGCTCCACTGAGGGTATTCACACACCCTCACCTTGTATTTAACAATTCACGTCATACAGCCTAAATCATTCTTCACATATTTCTGTTTTTTCATAGAGGAAAGAGGGAGTCTTGATGAATATTATCATCTGAGAGCTGATTTATATGCCAGGCTGGTGTTTCAAGGACAACAGAGTTCGATAAAATTTTACTAAATTTATCAGGTGAAGATGTGTTTCTGTTTAAGTGAGATGGAGAAATTAATGGTATTAATGGTTGCTATTTGAGAAAACAGAGCCTATAATGAAAGTCATAATAAGGCCAACATAGACTGAATCCTACAAGCTCATATGGGGAACATAATGTATGAAAATGTAGCATCAAAGACAGATACGCAGGGGATGGAAACCAGAGAAACATGTAATGAGCCAAGTCAGACTCAAGTCTAAGATAATTGGTTAAGGATTACAGCAGAAAATGGATTGAAAGGAATGGGATCCAGTCAATCTGTAACCACATTATTAGGACCAGAATAATTTCACTCATTTTTCAAGTGGAGAAGCTGATGCTCTAAACAGAGCTAACAGTGACTGGAAAAACTCACTCTGATCTGGAACCAGACCCAACCTGAATTGTTCTTTTCCCAGAAGTCTCTTCTAAATATTTTTCATATTAACTCTGGGGCTAGAGAGAATTTAATAACCTGTCAGTGTGAAATTACTAACTCTCTTAATGGCAAAGGCATAGAGTGGGGTTTGTGGCCCATTAAAAGTTCTTGCTGTTTGTGCAGTGTTAAATAAGTCAGTTGATCAATGGTGCTCTGATGATTTATTAATGTCATGCTGTCAATGAGAACTCATGCTGAAACTTAAGATGGATCAAACTTAATTTTAAAATACTGAAGTGAATATCATAGCTTTCAAGGACTTATAGAATAGATTTTACATTTATCATATATCAACAGAGAAAGCAAAATACATCCGAATAATAAGAAATGTATCTCTCTCACCAGTTCAAAGTACTGCCAACAGCACTAATAGCAAATTGTGTTTTATCACGTATTCTTGCAATTCCACAGAAATGGCTTGATAGCCTAATGTCATGTATACTAAGTACCTTTGTTTTTGAAAAGAAAAGGAAAAAACCCTTAATCTAATTTCACTTGGATACGAGTACATTCCTTTCACATTTCAATGAAAACAATCCAAATGGCATGAAGTCCTCAGTAAACAAAACTTGAGTATTATTAAAACAGCTGAAACAAAACACTGCACAATGTATTTTTCTTTTCTCATGAAAGATTCAGAATGACACACTGCCCTAGTTAGCATCATTATTTCTAAAACTTGATTCATGATATATGCCTCATTTAGGATGACACTGTACCTACCTGCTTAGCAACTGTCTGCTACACCAAGAGAAGCTGCTGTTCTTTCCTTTTTTATATATATGCAGCACTGCAGGGGAAACTGGTCCATAAACAATTACCAGGCACTGGTAATCATATGGGATACCAAGCAGAGCCTATATTAAGGGGATTTGATTACTTCTACTGCCATCAACTTTGGTGCATTTTTACAGTTCAGATCTGCACACTTAAAGTATACAAATATATTAAAGAATTGTATGAGAATCTTGGAGCTATAGTAAGGATTAAAATATTTATTAATACACTTTGGACTTGGGCTTTCATCTGAGATGTGTACAGTTTGATGAAGATGGTCAAGTATTATCTTCCCAATTTCACTATTTAAAAACTTGAACCACAAACATAGTGATCATCTTCTGAAACTACCAGAAAGATCTTTTTACACTGAAAAAAAAAATGCTTACTTGAACCTTAAGGCTATGTCCACACTGGCAAATAGTGCAGACCAGCAGAAGCAGATCTGCACAGCAACACAGTTGATGGTGAAGACCAGGAATCTACATTGCAAACAATATTTATTTATTATGTAGTTAGTTAGTTAGTTATACTTTGAATTATCTCTGGTTTGACTCCACAGACTGAGTACCCAATTCTAGCTGAAGTTTGTCAGATGAAGTCCTAGTGCACATCATCTGGTTTAATTTAATCCAAAATTAATTCTAACTCAGGTAGTCAAGACAGTTTCTCAACATGAACACAACTGTAAACAGTGGAAATGGTGAGAGATTTGCTTTAAAAGTGCACTCCTGATCCAAGCTAAAATGCAAAGACAAACTCAGTCTTTGCAATGTCAGCTGGACAGAGCCTGATTCAAACCACTGTGGAGTCAGCAGGGAGGTTCCAGAAGACCCTGTAGAATCAGGTTTTGGGCTACCAGGATCTACTGTTTTGTTACCATATCTCCTTGGCTATTTTTGCACAGATATGCTCTGCAGCTCTTGGGTTTGTATTCTGTTTGAAAACCAGCAACACTTGCTTCATATTACACATCACATTGTGCACTAAAACTATCAACATGACAGGCAATCTTCCAGAGAAAACAATAATCTTCAGGTAACACCAACTATTTCTACTTACTGGATGTGTGCAGAGCTTTGCTGAGCCTGGCCACTCAAAACAGCCTGCTGAGCAAAAAGAAAGAGTCTCCATCTCTGTTATTCTTTTTCCTAACTGCTTCAAGAAATTAGTCTGGGGACTTTGCTAATACATTTACATGAAAAGACAATGAACTCTCCAGCTTGCTGATAGGTGTACTGGAATATACTCACACATAGTATTGTGGAAGACCACATGAATGTCTCTGACATCAAGGACTTTTCCATGTTTCCAGGATACAGGAGTCTAGGAAGGCAGTGATATTTAAGCTTCCCAAATCAGCTTCAGTGGATTTTCATGCCTCTGTAATGAAAATGAACATTGAATTATTGTTTGTCACCAGAGACCTACTCTATCTGTGGTGCAAACAGGATAATTTTTCCACTGTTCATTTTGCTTTGAATAGATAGATAAGGAGAAAAGAAATTTAAAGCTGGATAAAGAGAGAGATCAAATCATACCAGAAAATCTTAACAAAAAATTCTGGAAGAATCTGGGGTTTATATGAAAAGTTTTGAGGCAGTAGATTAGTTTATTTACATTGATTTGGCTTGAGGGATTGTCCATTATGTGAGCACAGCATGCCCCTGTTAAGGATTTTGAACCCACCTTACTTTGAAGTCTAATGGAAACCATGAGAACTTTGTCCCTGAACACTGTCCCAATATCCCAGAATTCCCATGGTTTGGAGATTTTTCTTTGAGTTATCTGGAGAGGTTTGCACATGGATGCAAGACTTTTTATATGGAAATCAAATCCAAAGCAAGTTAAGGTACCTACTTATTATGTAGACATAGCTTTTAAGGGTTTTTTGGTTTGTTTTTTGGTTTTTTTTTAAGTTGAAGAGAATTTAGTATCAAATCTTTAGCCCCTTATGCAACCAATTGCTACCTTGTACCTCATAAAATATAGTAGAGCAGTTCAAGTTGATCCACAGGCACTAGAATTAGTACTGCAAATCTATCTAAATATAAAAAGTAATAAATTACAGTGAGTGATCTTAGCTTTTTAACTGGCATTCCTACTCCATTTGCCTTTCTAATGCATTTTGAAAAAGATAAATTCTCACCATTTAAGCTGCACATAAACTTCTTGCTCCTTTATATTATTTCCTATACGTATAAAATATAAATGCTTGTGGTCATGCAATTTGATCTTTGAGTATACAGTACTATAAATCTAGTCATGATCCATTTACCTTGAAAATAAATATGACCTTTTCTTGTAACACGCAGGACAAAAAGGTTCTTTCTTAAGGACATAAACACCTATAATTTGAACAGCTATTTAGCCCAAAAAGTAAAAGCATTGCTCCTGGGCATGAGTACTCACTGGATATACATTCTCAAGTAGAAAGCAAGCTCTTAGACAGGAAATTTTTGGGGATAGAACTGTACTATTGTCAGCCCAGAGCACCACGCCAGTATCAGCTGGTACCTTGTGTTTATTTCAGGAAAGTTTGCCCTCTGTACATCTTCCCTCATATTTTCTTGCTATTCCTATTCCTTTTTGTGGAGTTTTTCTTGTCTTCCTCATTTACCTTTTCTATCACACTGACATCAAATCTCCATTTCATATTTGCCCATGTCTCTGCTATCTTGCAAATCATCCCTCTTAAAGCTCACACTCTTAGTCTCTTCACAGTGGCAGTGTTGTCACTCTGGATGCTCCTTTATCTCCAAGGCTCTTCTGGAGCAAATTCCCAGGGAAACTACAAATTTCCTAGCTATGCCATAGAAAAAGTCTCTGGTCCATTTGCCTTTTTTTTTTAATATATAACATAGTATGTGGCTGTGACAATATTAGTATGTATACTAATACATCAGAGGAAATACCTGAAGATACAACCAACACCTACTTATTTTTTCCTCTATAACATTAAAATGATACAAGCTTTTTGAGTTTAAGCATTGCCACTTGCCTACTGCTGTAGACAATGTTCTGAGTGTTTACTATGTTAAACATGTTAACAGCAGTTGCTGCCTAAGCGCTCTTACACAGAGATGTTTACTTTCCATGCAAAGAGGTGTCTAAGGTAAAAG
The DNA here is from genome assembly GCA_013396975.1 of Bucco capensis. NCBI lineage: Eukaryota > Metazoa > Chordata > Aves > Piciformes > Bucconidae > Bucco > Bucco capensis. Next base: position 9,406 of record VWZO01002099.1, read on the forward strand.
TAAGTAAAAGAAAAATTAAGGATGAAGATGATGAGATAGAACTTTTATGAATGAGATCAAATAGATGTAATAGAAAGGAATGTCTATTCTGTGTCAATTCCTTACTGTACTGTGAACTTATATCCTTTGCTTCACAGTGCAAACTATTCTTTCCCTTTAACTGAAGTTGCCAAAATATAGTCTTCATCAACATTGATTCAACACATCATCATCTAAAACAAGGTGATAAAGCTGGTATTTATATCCATCAGGGGACTGATTACAGATGATGGCAACAACCATCTCAAAAGGTATAATTCTCTGCCACAGTGTATATCAGTATTTTTCTTAATTATTTCTGACATTTTACCTATTACTCCAAGGACTTTCTCAGAGGGCGGAAATAAAGAGGGAAAATGGGTTTTGTGCCACAGATGAAGAAATACATCTTCTGCAAGTAATTCCCAGAAGAAATCTTGGAAAGAGGCAAGAAAGTACATTTGTCACCCTTACTGAATTGGTCATCTAAACTTACAGTAGCACTAAAGCTGAGTGACTTCTTTGCCACCCCTTAGGGAGAAAGAAAAGTGAGGATAAAGAAGCAGGAGAAGGAGAGGGAAAAAGCACTGTGAAAGTAAGTATAATGTAGAAAGCTGCCTAAAGATTTTGATCTTCCACCTACTTATCTCATTTCCTCATAGCTGATGTGCATTCACTTCTGTTGTAGAAATCACACATAGCAAAAAGAAGAAATATACAGCCGATGTTATGGCAAGAGTGGAAGTTCACCAAGTTTAGGACCAGTAAATAATGTCTCAGAGTGGCTGGGAGAAAAATTTCCAGCTGAAGAGCTCTACAGTTACACTAAGAGTAATCACTATCTACAGAGAATACTAAGGTAAAGTAAGTGACAAGCAGACCACAAAACCAAAAGATGCCTTGAAAAAAAAACACGTGAAGAAGCTTGTTACAAGTCATCACTTTTGACACAAGTTTGAAGCCAAGTGGACAACTGGATTAGGAAGAGCAACTCATCATACAGCCCTAGACATATTTCAAGCACAGTTTTCTCCTCAGCTTAATGACCCCATTATTTAGCTCAAGTTAAACAGTCTATAGTAGACACAAGCTTCCTGCTCCTATCCTGAAAACCTGCAAACACTGCAGGAGCAATACACAAAGAACTCATCTGGTTTCCAGCCTTGGAGGTACTTTCAGTATAGATAGTCTTCTCTCACCCTCTGAATCCTCCAGCATGCAGTGTTGATGACCCACTGGTATGAGCACGGTGAGTAAAACTTGAGTTTCACATAGTTATTGGACCTATTTTATCTTGCATTGCACAGATACAAATCAAGCTAAGAGCACTCCATGGAAGCTCACACACACAGAAATCATTGTGAGGTGTAACAGTGTTTCCAACATGGGTTACTTAAGACATACCATGCAAATTATTCTGTATTTAAAAAATGAAACATGTATCTTTCAGATATTCACTAGTCAGGAGGTTTGTCCTTAATCAACACTCAATCAGGAAGAAAAAAGCCTTTTTTAGCCTACTTCTAGCATTGACTGCCTGGTGGCCTGCCTTTGAGAAGGCATTTACTGCCTACCTCTGAGAGATAGAAGAGGAAGGGTGAGTGATTTTCATGCTCTGGCACTCATTGTAGGCAGTTTAATTTGTCAGGACTACTAGGCCGTGGTTTTGTGCTTTGACAGGTTTTTGTTATTCCTGCTAATCCCATTTCTGTTGTGTAATGTGCGTGGCAGCATCTGGTGACAACAGAATAGAACACCTAATTGTGAATGAATACAGAGCACCCTGTTCTGCCACATTGCCTGTTGCACTATTTTTGCATTTTTATGGCTGAGGGTGGGCTTCCAGGAGCTGCAAAGCAGACAGCCCATCGTTGTAATCAAATTTGCCATTTGCATGTGTGTGTTCTCAGTAGCCTTGGTATTTCTACAGAAATACAAAGAATATAGAAAATCCCCGAGTTTAGCTTTCTGGCTCCCTCTTCTGAGTGGAAAGGATGATCTTAGGTATTTATTAAACAACTTCCATTTAACTATTAAGTGACAATGTGAAACCAATGGTTTTAATTGCATTTGGGTGTCATTAAGAGGAGCAGAACTGGGAAGGCCAATGTAGTACCTGAACAACTGTTGCTGGCCATGGCATGGCTTAGTTCACTTGCTGGACACAAGGATGAGAAGCTGCCTGGAGATCAGCTCTCTGTCTGAGCATCTTCTTTCTGCTCTACTCCATCATGATTTACCAGTGACTTTCTGACTCTGGACTGTATTTTACTTTGCCACTTGATGTGTAGTCTGCATGGCGAGCAAGCCTGTGAGATACAAGTTTGCTCAGCATTGCTCATGTAGAGAAGCTTAGCACTTCTTATGAAAATGGCACAGTGACCATAAGTGTTCCCAACATGCAAGGGTAGGATATCTATTTTTAAATAGTAAGCTTGTGAATTTTGGGAGAAGGAGTTCAGTTCAATGTCTTTAAAAGGTTCACGAAAGTAGATTACTAATTTAATCAGATGTTTATACAAATGCTCTCCTGGTAGGGTACTGATCTGATGATGACTTCATGTGTGTATAAAGTAAATTGGTTCCAGCTAGTGCTAGTATTGCAACTTAATACCCTCACTTAGAATGAAAACTGTTGGAAAACATCCTTTTGCAAGAAGCTTTTCTCATTGTTGACAATTGGTATAATATAACTAACTACCCAAAATACCAATAGACCAGAGCAGTATTGAATTTGACAAAATGGATCAAGGCTGTTATTTTATAGAACACAGATATTCTGACTAGGCTGATAAACCATTCTGACAAGAAGATTTCACATATTTTCAGCTTAGTTTCTTGTCAGATGTAAGCACTACTATTGCAAAACAAGATTGACAAAATTCACTGCCCACATCGATTTTGGCAGAAATTTAAAAAAATGCTCTAAAAATCAAGAGACCTGAAGCATATGAATAACAATTTCAAAATGAATTTAAGGAAGGTGTCCAGAATTTCAATTAAAACACAAGCTTCAATTTTCTCCTGGTAAACTTGGTGCTCTTTTCCTCTCAGTAAACAAAAACAGCTCTTCAGTGTTTATCACAATAGTACAGAATCAAAACACAAAACCCATTGGATGTGGCAATCAAGAAAAGACCTAAAGCTGGTATAAAATTTAACATTTACTCTCCTATTTTTCTAACTCTTCTATATTATAGGATGTTGAATTTACTAAGTTTAAAAAGATGGTCAAATAATACAATAAATGTGAAAGCAGTTTCAGGACTGGAGCACGAAGCAGAATACAATTCGCATATGAAACTAAAATCTTGTCTTATGCTTTCTCTTATCTGCTATGGTTCAATTCTAAACTGAGTTCTAAGAAAAATAAGATTGTGTGAAAGCAAAAATATTTATGTATGCTATGCATACAAAATAGACAACCTAGGGAGAAATGTACCTCCTTATCAAAGACTTGTATTAGATGTATCCTTCTTCTAAGCATCTGTGGACAAGTTCCCTAGAAAAGATGCCTTTCATCAACTATGGGAACTGTTATTCGTTATCATCATCTGTTTATAATCAATGAGAACAGTTGGATGCTCAGCACTCTTGAAAATTGAACCAATTATTTAGGTCAGTAGTTTTTAACCTTTTTCTATTTGTGGACTCTTAAGTATTTTCCAGTGGATACGAGGCACTGTTAGAAATTTTTTTCATGTAGATAACTGTCACTTTCTTTGGCACTTACAACAAACTGTCTAAAATTTATCCCTTCTCTTTCATCCCCTTATGAAAATACCCTCAGATTTCAAGCTAAAAAAACCCCCAAACCATGTTAGTCAAATATATCAATTTTTGGCTAAATTAAAAGAAGTCTATCTGAATCCAAGTGATTTTGAGCACTTTGATGAACTATGCAAGTAAAACTTTCTCAGTTTGACTCTAAATGTCCATGTTATTTTGATTAAAACCCAATAACAGTGCAGTTCTGCAGACATTGCTCTCTCCTGGCACAAGCAGTTGCTTCTTTACCTCAGCCCTACTGATTCCTCCCTGTCCCTCATGTACTTGCTTCCCTCCTGTGTTTGCACAAGTTTCTCTTTTGGTCAATGAGCTGTGCTGTGGGACTGAGAGTGATCAGATAGGGACAAACATCTTTAACTGAAAATTGCTACCAATTTTCATGCTACAATCCTCAAGACATAATTTTGAACAAAGAGGAAGGGAGAAAGTAGAGACAAGCAAGGGGTGGCACGAACACCTTAATTCATTCTTAAAAGCACAAATTAAAATGCGCCAGTTCTATCCGGTGTTTGACTTTATATTCCCAAGCATGCATTAGAACCAACACAGGATGGACTAGGGCTGCCCTGGAAAGGAGCTCTGGCTGAGGTCTGAGTACAGCTAACTTCTGCAGTCCCACCTGAAGGTACTTTCCATCATCACTGGTGACCAGTAGCAGCAGAAACTGCTTATGGCACTCGCACCATGTATGAGGATTGTTATGCTCACATACAGCACTGTGTCAGAGTCACTACAGCAAATCCAACTCCTCAGGATCATACACAGAGCAGAAATTTGTTTGTAAGACCCTACAATATTTCTAATGTAATTTTCCTGTTCATTGTATTATTATGGTTACTGAGATACACAGCAATTATATATAGTTGACCATCTCTCCATTGGACTACTGTACAGTGGAAATATTTGCACAGCCAGTGTGCTGAACATAGGAATCACAATTAGCAGAGCAGGCTCTTAAGTTTCCAAAGCAGCTCAGCTTCTCTTCTCAGCTTAGGGAACCAAGCAGTGCACAAACTCCTCCAGAAAACGCTCTGAACCAACAAGCTCATTTCATATCTTGGAAGCCACCAAATAATTGACAAAACAGTCTAGCAAAGCAACTGCTAAAAAGTTGCCTAAAATAAGAGCGCAGAGGAGGGAAGACCATTCCTGGTTTTAGTGAAAAAAAAAACAACAAAACCTTTAGGCCTGACTACTGTATTTAAATTATATCCATTTGCTTTTTACACAGTTTGAATAGATGCTTTTTAATTATTGCTAATTGTTTAAGATATTGTTGTATGCCCCTGAAGATTTAAACTGAGTAAATTTAATTCCTTTAAAATCTCCTTCAGCTACAGGCAATACAGTAAGAAGCCCCATAGGTATGGCAGTAAAAATAACCATAAAGGCGTAAGCATTTAAATGAGGAGAGCATGAAATACTTCCCACTAGATTAAAAAAAAAAAGAAAGAAAGAAAGAAAGAAAAAAGCTATGTGTTTTGGAGACACAAGAACCAAACCATGAAACACACAGTTGAAACATTTAGGATGACTATGAAAAAGGTCTATGTTCACTTGTTAAGGAATGTGCTAAGGCAGACTAAAGCATATGAATGGCCCTTTCACAGGTCACAGATTCTATTCAATTCTTGGACATTGTTATTATCCAACAGAAATAGATGGGCCTAATTAATATTCTGAACATACCTGAGAGAACATTCTTAAGGAAATCATCCTCTGGTGGTTTAGGTTTGTTATGTTTTGGTTTGTTGGTTTTTTTTTTGCTGAGGTTTCTTGGGTGCTGTTTGCGTCTTGGTTTTGTTTTAAACAAACAGCAGACACTACAAATAGCATCTGGTTAATAAACTATAAACAATTTTGCTGTTGAAAGTTTATTAAAGAGTCTATTTCTGAATATATTTGCTTATGCATAGATTTGGATTTTTTTTTTAGTAAACAGTTTTGCCATGTAGATTAAAGCTGAACTGCACAGTCATTTTGCGAGCGATTATATTCTTGGCACTTTTCTGAACATAATATAACAATTACCACAGCAATTGCATTTTTATCAGAGCACTCCAAGCATGTAGCAGGTTAATATCAGTGTTCAGCAACTTCAGATAATATTTCTAAGATGCTAATGTTTAGCCAATTTCAAATGAGCAGACAGCTTCTGATATGAAGTGAGTTCTGGTCTTTTAAGATAATGTGGTTATATAGGCCCCAATCTTGCATGTAGTGGGACAAGTGTCCCCCTTAACAAAATCTTGTTAAACTTGATGGGAGGCTGTGCAAACAGATCCAAATGCAAGACCAGCTTCATGGTAAAAAGATGAACTCTGATTATAAATTTAAATTTGCAAAGAACATAACACACTGCACAACTGGGTTAGGATCTTGGCTCTGCCACTGCTTGATATGGGGCGAATCTTCCCCTTACAGCTTGTCCATTTATATCATAAGCTTTGGAAAGCACAAGCTATTCACTGAGTGTCTGCCTGATACTAACTACTGCCCTAAAATGGTGTTGTTACTAATCTACACTGGATTTAAAAGATAAGCAGTTTGTTTTTGGTATTTGACTCCTGTTGAGCAATCTCAAAAAGGGTGATCTCATTCTTTGAGGCTCGGTTCCCCTCACTGCTGACCCTTGTGGGAGTTTTGCTGTTAACTTCACAGTGCACAGAAACAGGCCCAGAAAATGATCCTCACTGTATCACTGCATTTTGAATTCAGGACATCACTTCAGTACAGCAACTTGTTGTTCTTGTTTTAAATGTCTGGATGGCATACAAATATAGATAAAAGTAGATGACTAATTATCACATCTAATCCCAAGGCATGCATGGAGGGAGGCAGTAAAGAGGAGGGGAAGTTTGTGGGTTACTCCCACACATAAATCCTCTATGTGTCAATGGGTGAATAGACACTACTTTAATGTATTGTGCAAAGCTGTTTTATAACAACAATAAGCTGGAACAGAGAAGAAACTACATTAGAAAGGCAAATATTAAAATACATCACTACTAACATGCCTGCAGGTAATCAAGTGATTCAGTCCCGTAGTATACCCAGAAACAAGAGTCAAGTGTTTTGTACTCAAATCTTAATACAGCATATGTGAAAAAAAAAATCCCATTGAAATAAATAGACCTATTCATTTCAGAGACAGTGAGAAAGAGACCAAGTTTCTTTGTCTTGCCACTTTAGAGCCCCTTGGTAGCATTTTCCTTTTTTATTGTCTTTTAGATATAGATGCCCCTCTGCTTAAGTATCACCAAAGCTACTAGTAGCAAATACCTAAACATATAACAGATGCATAAGTGCATCTTGGGATAAATACATTATGGACAATTAACTGTCATCATACCCCTCAATTACATTTTCATCTGCTCCTGTAGTGTACACCTGTGGCTTGTTAGTAATACAGTAAGTGTTGTAAAGCAACTCTAAGGTTCAAAGTTAGCACGGCAAAAATCTGTTTTCATCTTTTCTTAAATGTGCATTGCATAAATATGGAAAGAGAGAAAAACACAAGAGAAAAGGAACGCTACATTTTCTTTTACCATCCAGCTCTGTTGACCAAGAGAAAATTTTTCATTTTCCTGTTACATCATATGGAAAAAGACCATTTCCATGAAATATTGGGCCAGATTCTGATTTCAGTAAAGCAGAATTAACTCAGAGAAGTGCCACCAAAATGTACTTTAGTACATTTGGTAATATTATTTTAAATGCCACATTTCTCATCTCTGTGGGGATAATAAAACAATCACAAACAGCATTTGAGAAAATTCTGTAATGCGCATCATTTTTAGTCAAAAGTAAAAGAATTTGTTAGAAGCACAACTGAAACTAATACATATCCATTCACAGCATAATTTAGTCTGTAGTTTTGCAAAATGGATATTTGTATAAGTTAAAGTAGCTATTGGATATCCTTACTATAATCATACTTGAATCCCTAATAGTTCCTGTAAGCATTATTTGTTAATAAATATGTGAATGGCATAACTCAGTAAGCTCTGTATATGACATTGATGGAGTGCCTGTAAAGAAAAATATTAAACAAAAATATACTCTACAAATGGTCTTATAATTGTAGCTAAAGGCAAATTCAACACAGAAATACCCCTCTCTGTTAATATCTCAATGGCATTAACACATTTATGTTACTGCTATGTTTGTCTATGTATTAATCTTATATTGTCAACATTAAGATTTTTTTTTTTTTTAATTTCTATCCTGCATTTTTCCAACCTTAGTTACTACCTCCCTCTGTCAATATCTCTGGACTACTACTTGTTCCGTGAGAAAAATGGACAGTCACTCCTAGAGTAGGATTTCTAGTTGGCTCAGGGCCAGCAAGGTGTTTACTTTCTCAATAAATTTCAGCAGAAGTTCTTAATACTTTTTTCCCTTTTTCCTTTTGCCAAAAGAAAACCTGCTTTCAAGTCTCCACATAGCTTTTCTTCATTTATGTATGTAAAAGCCAACAACTTCATCTATATACTAAGCAGTGGTATCAGCTGACAATTCTACACCTTTTGGCAGCTTCCTTTAATTGTGTTTTTTATTCTTTTCTTGTCTTTTAAATGCACTGTGAAGCCTAGTTAAAGGACAGGACACTGAGGTATTCACTTATTATATTCAGGAGCTGCGCTCTGTTCTACAACCCAAGTGACTTACCTGAAAGACATTGAGAGGCTGGAAGTTGGTCTACACAATTAATGAAAAATACCATAGGCATTTATTTATAAGTGAGAATCAAATATGCATGACTTGACTAATGGTGACTCAGGAATTGTCAAATGGCAACATTTTGACATGTTTAAGCAGTTCTGTGAAGAAGTGGGTTAGCTGATTAAATGATAACAATGACTGGCAAGTCAGCATAAGCTGTGGTGAGTTATATCATCTACTTTACTAAATCCATGGTCTCCAAAGAGTTTAATCACAGTTGGATGACACAAAGCCAAATACAAATTGCCTTGCTTAGCAATGACACTCAGCTAACTTGCCTTTTTGAAACCGCATATGTACAAAATATCATAAAGCAAACCATAAGTGGGTAGAAGAGAGAGCAAGGAATACCTTACTTTGACTCAAACCAGGACAAGCACAAATATTTGAAAACTCTTAGTACTAGGTATGGGGAAAATACCTAGCAGAAATAGGAAAGGAAACACTTGTTAAATTCAAGAAAACCCTTTGATACATGTTGTATGCAAATCCTCTGATGTTTGAATGCCTATTGTACGTGTAAAGGAGCCTAGAGTGGATCAAAATGCAGAAAAATATGTTGCAAGGAATAATTCTCTTGATCCAGGAACTGGAGTAGATGATGTAACAGGACACTCATTTCTAGCAATTTTTAGCTTGGAAGTGTTTTATTACTTCTACTAAAAAGCTGTCTCCATTAAAAACAAAAAATAGAAAAGAAAGCTCTTTTAAAATTATTATTAGAAAATTTATCAAAAAGCCTAAAAAAAAAAGCTGTGCCTTCAAACATTGAAATGTAGTATCTGATTTGTAATGCTTTAGTATTCTAACTTTAATAATGTTAGAAAATACCCTAGTATCTATTGTCTAAGCACTTCTATTGACTAGCCAGGGCAAAATTAGTATCAGTAGCATTTACACATTTACACCATTCTATAAATGGCCGCCAGAAAATCTCATAACAAATCCACAGTGCAGTCAGAACTCATCTGTTGTTTGCACTTCCTGCTTCACAGATGAGACAGTCTCAAAAGACAGGGTCGGCTGAAGACTGGTTGGACAACTCTATAAGTGAAATCTCAAGACTCTTGTCATTCTAGCTGTCTAAATTACTTAAACAGGACTCAGAGGAATTTAAAGGGGCGAAATGACATGACAAACAATTATATTCTAACACACTATTTATAACAATGCCCTTTCAGATTATTGTTCCACTCAGACTGACACATTACTGTAATCCCAGGGATGAATCAAGGGACTTAGAGTTAGATCGTGCACAGCTTGTAGGCATAAAAAAAAATTACAAATAAAGAACTGACATTCAGGAAATATAGAGCCTCTCAAGGATAAATTCTGCTGGGATGAGCTTAATTTATCAATGTCAATAACAACGGTGAACACATCGCAAGAATACATGCATATTAATTGAAAATAACTCAGATTAAATCACTGCAGTTTGACATTTTGAGATAGGCACTTTATCTTTTCAAGAAAGAGAGCACTATAAAATCTTTAATCTGAAAACACATCTTAATTGCATGTTATCACCTCCTAATTGCTTCTATATTATATTAAACATTTTGCTAATTACTAGCCTGATCATGGTGTAAATAGCTTGAGGCTAGAGCTCGTAACCAGCTGAAGACAACTGGGCACAATGAGGGCCACAAAGAAGTTTATCACTTTGGTGTATTATCATGGACTTCCATCATTATCAGTGTCTATCACTGCTTCCCTTGTGAGATAAAGAAGAGAGGCAATAATGTAGATCAGGGGTTGGGTTGCATTTCAGTTAATCCATCTATTTCTAGCTGTAGGTTTCTAATATTCCCTGGGGACGAAAGTTGTCTGCCTACTGCTGTCACTAATCTACTGCTTGAAGACTGAGAGGCCAGAACACTATTTGTGCTACCACAAGACTGGGCAATGGAGGTGTTCCTGGACAGCTAGAAGTGCACACTTCATCCAAAACCAAAGGACATGGATGGAATGTGTTGCTGTGAGCAATCTACCCACTTAGCTTCAGACACTGAGTAATACACAGATGATACATAGGGAGAGCCTGAGGCAGCAGCCTGTGAATTCAACATGAAAGAAAATCATTTATGTGTAGGCATTACAATTCTTACGCAAACTAGCCTTGTGACCTGGCAATGTAGGCAGTCATTTGGGCAGCAACTAAGGATTTAGTTAGTTGCTTACCATAACCTTTTACACAACTACTGTTACCTGAAATGAGCCCACCAAAACAGCATTTTTACAGTTTTTTGAAAGAAAGACAATTTTATCCAACATCACATTCAGGAATTAAATGACTTTGCAGGTTCCATACTGCTTTATAAAATATGAGTTGCATTTCCCCAAGAAACAAACCTTAAATTGGCGTAAATCAAGAGACAGATAAAGAAACTTTTCTCACTGTCCTCTCAGAAGAACAAAAGTCCAGTCAGTGCAAAGAGAAGGTGGCTATATGTGGTTTATGAATTTTACTCTCTGTATTTAAAATTGGACTTTGACTAGAGCTATTTTGTCAGGGCTTGCTGTAATATGCCAGAGACCCATGTTTGTCTCTATTAATAAAATCTTTTTTTAATCTGTCTTTGCACTGTGGGAGCAGCAAAATATCCATGCCTGGGGCTTCATTGGCTAGATGGAAAAAACTCAAAACTTTTGTTGACTAGAATGCTTGCAAGTCAGGCAGAAAAACAGCAGACTGCAAAGAAGAGAATATGAAATGTGAATGAATTTAGGCCTGAGTCATGAGATGCCATAGCAAGGCACTCTCAGCTCCAAACTGTTTCGGATTTTCTTTTAATTGGAAGATGATGTCCAATGGAATTGTACAAAATTAGTTAAGCAGAAAGTAAACTCAAATCTGAAGAAACATTCTACCCTCCTCACAGAGATTGACTCCTAAGTGATAAGTGATCCTTTCACAAAACTTCTCCGTTGTAAGCATGCAGAGGAATTAAATACAGTGCAGCTAACCTGATGCAAGCAATGATGCACAGTTGTTTTATTGACTGGTACAGGTAAGATATTTTTAGAGAATATATTCTGTGTTCTAATAAGCCCACACCTGAAGGTCCTGGATTTATCTGATGGGCCAGAATCCTTTCACTCTTTCAGATCCTTATTACCTTTTTCTATTTTCTTCTCTGTTTCTAGGCTCTGAAGTTTAAAATCATAGAAACATAGAATCATAGAGTTGTCAGGGTTGGAAGGGACCTTAAAGATCATCTAGTTCCAACACCCCTGCAATGGGCAGGGGTACCTCCCACTAGATCAGGTTGCTCAGAGCCCCATCCAGCCTGGCCTTAAAATCTTCCTGGAATGGGGCTTCCCCCACCTCTTTGAGCAACTTTATCCAGTGTCTCACAACCTGCATAGGGAAGAACTTCTTCCTAACATCCAACCTAATTTTACCCTCCTCCAGCTTGTATCCATTCCCCCTATTCCTATTGCTGCCTGCCATCCTAAAATGTCCTTCACCAGCCCTCTTGTAGGCCTCCTGCAGATACTGGAAGGCCACA